>JASAMX010031055.1:0-14624 GCA_030248175.1 Microlaimidae sp. YZB2_3 | reverse complement strand
TATGTCCTTGTACTTGGTTCGTTTAGTATTGCTCAGTTTTTTGTATTTTTGATTATTAACATAATCACATGTCAGGCATTTACCATTATTACTGATAGTTGTATTAAACTTTAAATCTGTAGTTTTTATAAATTTTGTTGTCAACACTGTTACATTTCAAATAAATTTTACTTCTAGGTGTGTTGTCATTACTATTAATAACACTACCACGTACCAAAGTAGTGTTATTTTCAATTAAAATATGTGTGTTTGCACACATATTTCAATTGAAAATATGTGTGCAAACATATTTTCAATTACACACTGCATTTGGACCGGAGATTAAAATGCCCTGACGACGCCGGTTACTAAAGGGATAATTATTAGACTGAAACATGGTTTTTTAGGAAGGGGCGATACCCTCACCCTGAGAGGAGGACCTCTTATTAAGGTCCTGCTAGAGAAATACTGTTAAGTAAATACCAAAATTAAGTATTTTTACCCTTTGGTAAAAAGCAATATGCCACTATAAATAAAAGTATAATAAAAACTAAAAGTAAAAAAGGGGCACTAAAAGTTTTTAAAATTAATTATATAAAAAATGTTTTTAAGAAAAAACATTAAAGTTATAATTATTCACCGATATGTGGTACGGTTGGAGAGCAAAAATAATAATTTTATTGAAAAAAGGTGGGAAACCCTATTTAAATATAACACACCTGTAAACTCCAAATTAAAATTTTTTTAAAACGTAAAAGCGGAAAATCTTAACTAAAAACCAATAACCAAAAATAAAAAATGAAAATGCTTGTAATAAAAACCTTAATTTTATATAAATCTAATTGAAGGTTAATAATGTGTTGAATTTTAAAGGTATATATATATTATGAAAAATATAACACTAGTGAACTTGTACGCCAAAAACATAAAAAGTCAGCTACATCTGATCAAAATAGCGTGCACAAACTTTTCATTTCTCTCATGGGTGGCGCGGGAGCGCCGCGGGGCGATTTAGCCCCGTGGCGCCGCGCCAACCATAATTAAAGAACGTGGGTAAATTTTGAAATTCAGAACCTTCTTCTTCTTCTTCTTCTTCTTCTTCTTCTTCTTTTTCTTCTTCTTCTTATTCCAACGCTCCATCCTTAAAAGCGATATTCCTCATTTGTTACTGATTCATTAAAAATAAACATGGGCTCATAAGAAAGAAGAAGGAATTACGCAACTTTCTTAGGAAGCACTTTTTTTGATTTAGGTCCTTGTTATCGATTTATTGATCAAAATAAAAAATTTGAAAAATAGACAAATAAAAACTCCCAACCGCACAATAACAGCCTTTTGGCAACAATAAGGATTGTACAGAGCAGACAACCAACATCCCCTCATAAAAACCGCACAAAAATAGCAGACCGGTTTTAATTGGTGGCAGAAACGGAACCAGTTCCCAGCGCCATCTGTTTTAACCACGCGGAAAACGGCGAAAACAACAGATTACTTTTTTTTATTCTTGCATTACTGGTGACAAAATTAATTTAAAGTTTTATTTATTAAAAAATAATAAAATAAGCGTCGATGGCGCGGGAGCACCACGCGCCGGTAGATAATCATCGGTGATGCGGGGGTGCCACACTGCAATTAACCCACCGCACCGCGCCAACTATACTTAGAGAATGTGAGTAAATTTTGTAATTCATGTTCATCATCTTCTTATTATTATTATTTTTACTTTAGAATTATAATTGCGATCATTGGCGCACGGCATCGCGCCAACTATATTTAGAGAGCGTAGGTAGATTTTGTCTGGAGCGCCACTGCACCGCACTAACTATAATTAAACAACGTGGGTAAATTTTGTAATTTAAATTCATCATCTTCTTATTGTTTTTTTATTTAAAAAAGTATATCTCGGCAACGGAATGATTATAAACATATGTCATTTCGCAGATTAAACTATAGTTTATTAGGCTATTTTTTAATTTATTTTAAAAAAAAGTGGTAGACTAGCCTTGAAAAATGCTCTAAGAATAGAGCAGGAAAAAGAGGCGATTTTTTTCGGGTGTCTGTTTAGACAAAAAAGATGTGAACTAGTCTGGGATGGACATTATGTGGACTATAGAAAATTTGCATTTGGTTTGGCCAGCTGCTCACTAAATAAAAATTTCTACCGTATGATAATGATTTGTTTATACATTGATCTAATCACACAGCACTGTTGCATTTTTTTTTGATCAAATGTCAATTGAAAAAATTTTACTCACAGCAATCTTTGACAAGCGCGAAATCGCCACTTTTCAAATTTATAGTTGTTTCTTACACATACAAATGTAACCTTTTAATTTA
Organism: Microlaimidae sp. YZB2_3; assembly: GCA_030248175.1. NCBI lineage: Eukaryota > Metazoa > Nematoda > Chromadorea > Desmodorida > Microlaimidae > Microlaimidae sp. YZB2_3. The sequence continues at coordinate 12,308 of JASAMX010031055.1, read as the reverse complement.
AAATGTGGCGATTTCGCGCTTGTCAACGGTTGCTGTATGATTTTTTCAATTGTCATTTCATCAAACTAAAAAAAAATGCAACAGTGCTGTGTGATTAAGATCATTGTATAAACAAATCATTATCATATAATAGAAATTTTTATTCAGTGAGCAGCTGCCAAACCAAATGCAAATTTCCTATAGTCCACATAATGTCCATCTCAGACTAGTCCACATCTTTTCTGTCTAAACATACGCCCGGGGAAAAATCGCCCCTTTTTCCTGCTCTATTCTTAGAGCATTTTTTAAGGTTAGTTTAGTTTAATATCCATGTCGAAATCGCAATTAAAAAATGCAAAGAACAACACAAAAAATAAAAATGTAAATTATTTAAATAAAAACACATCTGCGCTCATATAAAAGTTAAAATAGAAAAACTTAAAACTAAACGGCCAAGTAAACTAAAAAAGGCATACTAAATAAAAAATAATAAAATACGGTGTAAAAAGGAAAAAGACCCGCGGACTAAAAAAAAGATTGAAGTTGTCTATTTAGATATTGTTTTATGAGTATTCAAGATAAAAAGATGCGATAAAACTTTCAATGAAAATATTGTTTTTTAAAACAACATTAATTTTTGTGAGTAGTTGAATAAAATAATTCCAATTGTTAAAAATTTCAAAAATTGCGATTAAAAACTAAAGGTATGGTTTACAGTATAACAGGATATTGGTGATCTCCTTTAACTATTATACAATAAGAATGGATTGGTGTTTTCCATTACTATTATCCAATAATTTTAAAATAGAAAGACAAAAAAAGTAAGAAACCGCTGACGGTCCAGATAGAGCAGAACCAAGAGCATGGACTACTAAACATGTATACCTATTTTAAGTCTCTGTGCCAAACAGAGTCAAGATTGAAACAACGAAAATAAAAATACATTCTGCAACAATGATATTAATATTTTATCTGTAATTAAAAGTTTTGTTACTGAGACTTTGTAATTGATAAAATAATTTGCATATAGACCAATATTAAATGTATTTCAAGCTTAAATAAGCCCACAATCGCTCATTTAATGGGCGGAACTCCGAAGCTCCCTCCGCTTCAAATGACCGGAACTCTGGAGCATGATAATGGAGTGTCCTTAAGATGTTAAGGAGGACTGTGAAATGTCTCTTATCGGCTTACCGGTCGTAATTGCTATCTCCTAAAGCATATCGTCGCTACTACGGCAAAATGAGCCACTGTCATTATGAAATACACGTGACTGTGACTCATTCTGTACTTAATAAGGTCCTGAAATTTAAAATGAGTCACAGGCACACACATTTTATACGAATTCTGGCTTATTTTGCCATAATAACCACGATATACATGTTAAGAGGCAAGCCAGCGGCAAGTAAGTAAATTTCAAAGTCTTTGTAACTAAAAAGAGAGTGGAAGTGCACGGGGTGTTTAAAACCGGAAGTAAGAATTAGGAGCCAGGGGAAAATTTTTGGAACTCGGAGCCGCAAAAGAGGAACTTAAATCTAAAAGTAAAAAATGGTTTGGGGTTAAGTTTAGGCGGTGGCCTAGGCTAAGGGCTAGGTTACAGCAAGTTTACATTTTATTTTTCAAGTTTTCCACTTACGGCTCGAAGTTCCAGATTTTTGGTCTCATGTTTAGCGAAAAGCAGATAACTTGAAGCAATAGTAATTTTTTGGAACTTGGAGCTACAAACAATGAGAACTTAGAGCCTTTAAAAAATTGATTTGGCCTTAGATTTAGGCTTCGCTTAGTTTTTGGGAGACGTTTTAGCGATTTTTACTTTTGGCTCCAAGTCCCCCACTTATGGCTCCAAGTTCCCCATTTACGGTTCAAAGTTTCTTATTTTTTTCTTAGTTTCTTATTCTTAGTTCCAGCTCCAAGTTCCCTCGGCTCCATCGACCCTAAATGGTTGGTAGCAACAACCTTCCTTCCCAAATAAAGCACCCCTATTTTCCGAGTTACATTTGTATTAGGAGACTAAACTGCATTTTCACATCGGGCTGAGCCGGGAGCGAAAGTCCCACTGACCCCGACTCTGGGCGACTCAATTGTGCGCGCGGTGGGAGACGGGGAGGGTAAACGATCTTCCAATCGCCTCCCTCTCCCCGGCGTGCGCACAATTTACTTTTGTATTCTCTGTGTATTCTTCCAAAAAAATCACACGCGAAATTTCCCCAACCACTATACGCACAAGTGGGAACCAGCGCGCGATTGTTCTTCATTACTCTAATATTTCGGACGTGGAAAGTTCGGCGCTTTATTCTGGAAATCGATCCGTTTGTTCGCGACGTCTTCCCGTTTTTTAAAGGTGCGAAGGATTCGGGTCGCAGAATGATTCATCCCAACGAGTCTCCCCAAGAAATGAAAAGACGATAGGGTTGTTATTTTTTAACGTTTCCGCACATCAATAAACTAATTCAAGACCCCGTGCGATAACTACAGGATATCGTGTAAAAATGAGACTTTCGGTGATTGTGTTGGGTTTTTTGAAAATTTCTGCAATTATAAGAGAGTGAAGATGACTTGAAAGCGAATTGAAGGAATAAAACAAATGGCTTTCGTAGTTAGATTCTTAAAAGGTATGATAAAATATATTTAAAGAGTAAGCATTTAGTGGTTTTGTAAAATATAAAACATACCTGAGACTCACTGGTCATGAACAATATTAAAATTTTTTAAGGGGTTTAGTCGTTTTTAAAATCAGGCGTGTTCTGCCTGTATTTAAAATACCGAAAGGGCTAAAGTGACTGTGATGTGCTAAAATACTATAATATGATTTTTTTCTTTTGCTTATCTTCCTTATTTTCTGCATGGTTTACGATCGAATTTTGTTTTTTTTTATTTATACGATGTTCACGTGGCAAAGGGCTGGGCTGAAACCTCAAAAGCTGATGTCAAAACCCTGGGACCGTTCAAAACTCAAAATTATTATCTAATGCTTTGCAATTTCAGGAAAAAACAATCAATGCTTTGCGATTTCAAGGTAAATAAACAATGCTTTGCAATTTCAGGAAAAATAATCAATGCTTTGCACTTTTAAGATGAATAATAAATGTTTTGCAATTTCAAGATGAATAACCAAGCTTTGCAATTTCAGGATTCATCTTCAGTATTCTACTAAGCAGCTTTATCAGTCTTATTACCATACTGCAGTCCGTAGAGTTCGTGGACGACCACTATGAAGCACGAAAAGCCAGCAGGATCCAGGCAAATATCGCACCTCAAGTTTACACTAAATTTAGAGTTATGGCCCACGGAGGTAAGTGATTTATTTTAATTAGTAATTTACCCAAAACATACAAAAATTAGTATTCTACTCCTTTAAAATTGGCATTAATGCTCTAAAATGATTAATTTAATCACGAGATTTAGTTTTATTTTTTTATGTTGTTTTACTTACTAAATCTTCGATTAAACACTAAAATTCATTAGTTTAACAACCAAAAAATGTAATGAATTGCCTACCAAGCATAATCTGACTAAAAAAACAATTTGAAAAAATATTCATTGACTACTTTTAGGGGAAGAAATTCCGCGCGAAGCTCCTTGGTCAACACCGGCCGTTTCGGTTATTGAGAACTCGGGTTATTTTCTTAACAACAGCGATCACGATCGAACGTTTATCGCCACCAACTTTAGCTTCAGTCCGGGTCAGGGCAATCTAATGTTTCAGTACGCCAGTTTGTTTGCGGTGGCGAAAGAAAATAACGCGACTCTACTGGTACCCGAGTCGCTTCTTCTTCGCCGCAGTTTCGAAATAAGTGCCACGGCTATATCTCTACCGGTATTATTCCATTTAAGTAAAGTTTTTCCGCGACGGGTTTTTCGGGATTGTTGCCGCTTTTATCCCTCGGCTTCGGAAATGAACAGCACGTCCGCGATGATGACGGGTTATTTTCAGTCATTCAAATATTTTCACCCCAAATATGAAAAGCTGATTAGACGGGAATTTAAATTTCTGCCCGAGATTAATAAACAAGCCAATGATTTTTTTCAAAAATTTATGACAGCCAAAAAGAAAAATACTTCCAGTAAATCTACTACGTATATAGGTAATTTTTTTTAATTAAAACAAAATGTATTTTATATATAAAAAATAAAAAGATAAAACAAGTTTTCAACGCTGTAAAAGTTTGGAGATGCGGGGGATTGAACCCCGGGCCTTTCACATGCGAAGCGAACGCTCTACCACTGAGCTACATCCCCGGCGAGCACACTTCTCTAAAACGGTGTTATAAAGGACGTTTGCTATTTGTGCAACTCTGACGTTTAATTTATTACATACGAAATATTGCATTTTTTAAATCTTAAATTTATCAAAATATAAAAATTTAAAACGAGTTATTTAACTTTACAAGTATTTTTTATCCAATATAAAATTATATTTTATATATTTAGAAATATTTTTCAGCTTGTGATATATATACCTTACATAACTAATAATATATAGACGAATTAATACCTGCTGACCTTGATAATTCGCTGATATTATATCCAACAAAACAATTTTAAAGATTAAACACCTTATTTCAACATTTTTTTATTAAATTAATTATTTTGTTGCAGTCTTGTTATATTTTTGAACTAAAATTGCTGATATTTGTATACTTTTAAAAACTTCAGCAGTCTATTTGTGGTTTTTAATAGCACGTCATAACCGCACAACTTTGATTTGGTTTTACATGTGCCCAGTCCATGGGACCAGGACAATTCGCTCCCGCCAATTCGCTCCCGGACAATTCGCTCCCTAGACAATTCGCTCCCGGGACAATTCGCTCCCGGGACAATTCGCTCCCGGGAGTTTTTATAAACGCAAATCTTATCAAACCAACTTCATTAGAGACAATTCGCTCCCGGGACAATTCGCTCCCGAAATATTTTATAAACGAAAATCTTATCAAACCTACTTCATTAAGGACAATTCGCTCCCTGCTCAATTCGCTACCGGCATTTTTAATAAACTCGATTCTTTTAAAATAATTCATTCAGACGAATTTAATGATTTTTTAGCTAATGTTTGTAAAAATGATGAGTAATTTATACAATGATTTAATTGTCATATTAACTAACCTATATTTTGTTAGACTCACTTAAAAATAAATAAGCATAACGGAATGCTTAGTTTTTGTGTATTATATTGTAATTATAAAAACAATGTTTATTATATCCATTTAACACTTTTTTATATTTCATTACTAACCAAAACAATTTCTTTAAAAGGCACATAAGCAACGTTAAAAATATGAGAAGCAACGCATTAAAATTAACAATGAGATCATATGAATGCATTTACAACAGTTTTAATTTGATTTGAAAAAAACTAATAGCTAAACTAATGATTAAATCGTTAGTTTAAATTAAATCAATCTTGATTTGCTAGTTTAAAGGTATGCTTAGTTTTTGTGTATTATATTGTAATTATTAAAACAATGTTTATTATTTATTATATCCATTTAACAATTTTATTATTTTATTTTATTTAATTTTAATTTTATTTTATTTTATTATTTAATCATTCGTTCGCAAAAACAGCCAATTTGCACCATATTAAAATGATTTTAAAAACCAAACTATGAATTCATTCCGATGTAAACAAACATTAGTGGTGTTATCAGAATATGACATATTTTTTATATATGGTTATCAGTATTTTTAACACTGAACAATTTTCTTTTAAATTAAAGGGTTTTGACTGTCGTGTTTTTTTATTTATGGTTATCTGTATTTTTTTATTTTATTAATTATTAGATATAAAACACAAGAAAATATAAAAATCTAGGAGCATCCTTGTATTGCTAATTAAAACTAAACTTGAAAAATGCTCTGAGAATAGAGCAGGAAAAAGGGACGATTTCTCCCTGGGCGTATGTTCAGAGTTCAGACAGTAAAGATGTTGGCGAGTCTGAGAACTCCGTACTAACCCTCGGAAGTTTTAGCTTATTTCTGTGCTAACTTCATAAATAATAAAAGAGCAGCACCAGAAGATATTTGGTCCAGTTTTATTTGGAACATTTTTTAAATTCAAAAAAATAGTCTTAAAAATGCGGATAAAATAATTTAAAGCATGTTTTGAAATTAAAACTTTTAAAAAACTGACCGCTGCAAAGCCAGACAATGAACCCGGCGGCGAATCGATGCATGTACATAACACGGTGGAAATTTACAAAACACAAATAATTTCTTTATTAAGTATAATTATTTATATTATTTCTGCACCGAAGAATTAAAACGTTAAAAAATTGATAAAAAAAGTAAATAATTATAACAACAATGGAAAAACAAATATTTTAATCAATACAAATCTGTTTTCAAGCACTCAGAAATTTTATTTTATATAACATGTAAAACATGAAAACTCATTCACAAAATTTAAAAATTTTTTAACTTTCACAAACGCTTTCAAGATTTTCACATAAAGTTTATCCCAAAATGTGTGAAACATTATGGCGTGATATGTTATGGTGTGATATTTTGTTTTTTGCTTTGCTTTCTATTAGATATTCTTGATAAATTCTTGATTATTGCAAGAATTAGTTTATATTTTAATACAATTTATTTTTCTCATTGTGGAAATTTTTTTGGAATATAGGGTAGCTGACTTAATTTCGACCACCTTTTTTAAATTTTTTTGAATAAGTTTTTCTGATTTTTCCAATCGACCCGAAATTTGGTCTAAAAATCGAACGATAGCTTTTTTTTGTTATTCCAGTACAAAATTTTAAAATTTCTGTTACACTTCAAGATCAGTGTAGGTTTAAACTTTTTTTATAGTGGCGGAAATTAAGGCGCGAGCCATTAACGTCGGCCACCTAGAAAAAACTGGTTCTGAATAATGATGACGATTAATTCAATGTACACAAAGGTCTCGGGAAGAAACGGAAATAATTCATATATAACGGTGGTTAACTAATAAACATGAGTAAAAACATAGATAACAGCTTGTTTTAGAAAAATCTTGAAAAAAGAGCAAAATAGTTAGTTTTCTAAACTTTTTATGCTCATTTTTTTAGTTTCAACGTTATATACCAATTACGTTTAATTCTTCTCGAGACCTTTGTGTACATTAAATTAACCGTCGTGATTGCTCATAACTATTGCCAAAACGAACAATAAAAATTTTGAAAGGTTGCAAATTTATCCTTAGGTATTGTTCTTGGTACATATAACTTAATTTTTTCCCGCTTGCAAACAAATCATTGTATAAATTACTCATCATTTTTACAAACAATAGCTAAAAAAATCATTAATTTTGTCTGAATGAATTACTTTAAAAGAATCGAATTTAATAAAAATGCCGGTAGCGAATTGGGCAGGGAGCGAATTCTCCAGGGAGCGAATTGTTCCTAATGAAGTAGGTTTGATAAGATTTGCGTTTATAAAAACTTCCGGGAGCGAATTGTCCCGGGAGCGAATTGTCCCTAATAAAGTTGGTTTGATAAGATTTGCGTTTATAAAAACTCCCGGGAGCGAATTGTCCCGGGAGCGAATTGTCCCGGGAGCGAATTGTCCCGGGAGCGAATTGTCCGGGAGCGAATTGTCCCGGGAGCGAATTGTCCGGGAGCGAATTGGCGGGAGCAAATTGTCCCCAATTCCCAGTCCATACATGTTTTTACGAACGAGGTCAGCTACAAATACTTTTAAAACAAATTTAACATTTTTTAAATTTTATTTTAAAAATAATATAAAAATTGCCGTTATTTTTACCCCCGTTGCATGATAAAAGAAGTATCAACACTTTGAGGTTTTTTTATTTTTCATAAAAAACTACTTTATCACTTTACGAACTTCGTATAATAAAGTTTACCAAAGGTAAAAGTAGTGTTTGTAGTAAAAAATGGTTAAAATACTCGGTCAGCGGTCCACAAATAATATAAAAGGTCCTGTTCAGTAATGGTCGATTTTTTTCTCATGATTTTAACTACTGAAACCTAAACTAAAAAAATTTGGAGCATAAGCTTTCGTTCATACTCTATCGGTTGAGAAATTAGGGAGTTACGAATTTAGAAATATCGCAGAGTTAGGGTGTTTTTACCCAACTAGGGGTGATTTTTCTATTATACTTAATATATGTCCTAAAAATCTTTGTAAACCAAAAACATAAAATCTGGTGTAGTTTAGAAATTTAATTACAAAATTTCCACTTAAAGCAAAAATTTAATTTTAAAATATTATATTTTGATTTGAGTTTAAGCTCCATCTAAAATTCGCGAAAATTTAGTTGAAAAATGAAGTGGGTTTATGCACCAACACTTACCGGACCCTAAATTTTAAAACTTTTTATTATACTTAATATATGTCCTAAAAATCTTTGTAAACCAAAAACATAAAATCTGGCGTAGTTTAGAAATTTAATTACAAAATTTGCACTTAAAATAAAGCAAAAATTTGATTTTAAAATATTATATTTTGATCTGAGTTTAAGCGCCATCTAAAATTCGCGAAAAATTATTGGTTTATGCACCAACACTTACCGGACCCTAAATTTTAAAACTATAAACGTAAATTCATAGATTTAAAATCAAAAGGGCAAAAACATTTATTAAAAACGCTAAAACCCTAAAAAACGCAAAAACTTTTATTTAAAACTTCTTTTTGTTATGTTGTAGAATCAAACATTTCTCAGGATTTTTTTTTAATTTAAGTATTATTTGATTGCTTTTTGTGAGGTTTTGGTTTTAAATACCCGCGATCTTTACGCTAAGAAGTGGGTTAATAAAAGTATATATTTTCTGGTTTACAATTAAAACAAGGAACTCAAAAAAGTAAATGTTTTACTGAAGTTTTTTTACTTGTGACCCTTTTTTTCTTGATATATAGTGTAAAAAAGCGCCGACGCATATGACTACTTCGTGAAAAAGTACAAAAAAACATAATAGTATTGCTGTAAATGGGCATAATCTTCATAAAACTTTTATTGTCGACGTTTGGAAACAAAACACTTGTACTTTTATCAAGTCATGAAACTCCTAAAAATACAAAAATATTAGATAAAGCTGGTCAGTATTACACTAAATGAAATAAATTTAGAGAATATAAAACGATTATTTTGAAACCGTGGAAAGGATGCCTAAGAAGATCATTTTGCTAAATACAATAGTATAATTACACTAAAAACAAAGTTTTGGGTTTAACAAAAATTAGAGGACGCATATTAGAGGACATTACAAAACTTAGTGTCAAAAAACCGTATACCACACGTTCAAGGGTGGGTTGTTCAAAATTCGACTTAGCTTACGGAGCCCCGTTATTTAAAGGTACGTATGTTATCCACTAAGGGGCCCCTTAGCTAAGGGTCTCTATATTAAACACTCTACAGTAGAGTACTAACTTGATATGGACCATGACTTCTAAGTTTATACAGGCACATAAACACAGTGGCGATTCATAAATCGTAATAAGCAAAATTGAGTAAATTTAAAAAATAAAATTCATTATAATCTTTTTATGATTACTATTATCAAAAATATATACCTAATAAAAAAATAAGACTTTTAGAACAAACCATCGTTTATAAAAAGTACCATATAAACGGTACTTTTAAAGTAACATTTAAATGGTATTTTTATTTTAATTGTATCATTTTTGTCTTTATTTTTTGCTATTGTTTTTATTTTCGACCTTAAATTTAAAACTGAAATAACCAGATAAGTATTTTGTCGTTGCTTTCTTATTAGGCTAACGGTAATTCCCATGGACCATGGACCAACTTGGACCCAACATGGACTCGCCCATGAGGGGTGAAAGACTCACTTTAACATTACAAAACAATGTAAAGTTGTTAGTGCACCTCAGGCTCAGGCTTAGGCTTAGGCTTAGTGTCATCCTAAGCCTAAGCCTAAGCCGTTAAAAAATTAAAACTAACAACTTTATATTGTTTTGTATTGTTAAAGTGAGTCTGTCACCCCTCATGGGCGGGTCCATGTTGGGTCCAAGTTGGTCCATGGTCCATGGGAATTACCGTTAGCCTTCTTATTATTATAAGAAAAAATGTATACTTCGCAGGATTGCATATCGTGTTTGTATATGCTGCACCAACTGGGTTTTATATTTAAATCTTAAACTGTGGAGCTAGTAATTTTTGTACGAACTATTATATAAAATATTATTTCCCGACATTTTTTTATTTATGGTTGTAAATCTTTATTGTCAGGGTCTATATCAGGTACTCTACTGTAAAATGGAGCACTTTTCATGAATTCCGTCTCTCTAATTTAGAAACAACGCAGCTAAACTCTGGAGCACTACCGGAACCTCTGAAGCTCTGCTTTATTGGTTTAACTGTATTTTTATTCTCTGTACATAGCCTTATCTTATTTAAGCATATCAAATATTATATAACAACGCATGAAGCTTCATGTCCGTTCCAATCACTTAGCGGCTATTTTTTGATGTTGATAATTTTAGGGGTTCACATTCGCCGAGGAATGGACTTGACCTGGAACCTACGTAATTTAGAACACGGTCATAAAGTGTTCACCGTCCGCTATTTAAAACGTGCCATGACCTATTTCCGGGACAAATATCCTCGTGCTGTGTTCCTGGTCTGTTCCGACGATATCTACTGGTGTCGTCAAAATCTGAAAGATCAAGAAGACGTTCATTTCGTCTCCACTTCCAACCGGGAAGTGGATCTTGCTATTTTGTCTAAGTGCAATCACACCGTCATGACCCAAGGCACTTTCTCCTGGTGGGCAGCCTATCTTGCAGGTATGAATTTTTGTATGGGTGCTTTTGCTTTAATAGAACCTTATCTGCTTAAATTAAATATTTTTTTCATCAAATTGTTTTTGATAAAAACATTTAATAATAATTTTTGCTAAAAAAATTCTAGTCAAAAAGTCTATATACTTCTAATTTAAAACAATAAAAATGTAAAGTCCAATTTTTAAAAAACTTGGTCAACACTTATTTCACTTTTTCATTGTTAAAATTAATTTTAAATAGCAAAATGACGTACCACAAAACCATATAAAATAGTACATATTAAACTTTAGTACTATACAAGTTATGTTTTATCGGTTTTCTTGAGAAATGCCCATGTTTTCACACCACAAATGAAGATAAAGTTAGGCACTTTAAAATTAATTTTAAAAACACTTGCTTTTTTGTTTAAAATAAAATTAAACCACACTATGTAAGGGCCGCTTAGAGTGACAGCTTTCACTCTAAGCGGCCCATTGGGCACCTTAGATAGTGTGGTTAAATTTTATTTAAAAAAAAGCAATGGTGTTTTTAATATTAATTTTAAAGTGCTTAACTTCATTTTCATCTGTGATGTGAAAACATGGGCATTCCTCAAGAAAACCGATAAAAAAAACTTGTAGTACTAAAGGTTTACTTGATATTTTTTTGCTTCTAGGGTTTAAAAAAAGTGGTTTTATGTCCATAGTTTCAGTTTTCCATAAAAGGTTTATTATTATAAAATTTTTATCTAATGGTGAGTTCTTAAAGATTTATATTTTTGTTAACGATATTTCAGGCGGAGAGGCTGTTTATTACAGTGGTTGGCCCAGACCGGGTAGTAAGCTGGAGTCCATGCTCAAACGCGACGATTTCTTTCTGCCGCACTGGATTGCAATGGATTGACGTTTTATGGACGAATCATTAACATTTGTCTAACACTCCGAGCTTACGTGAAAAACAATTTTCAATTAATTCGAAAAGCAAGAACAAGCACGTGGCATAATTTGGACAAAAAAACTTCTTTGAAGTATTATTGAAGCCGAATTGAGGCTGCCAGAATTTTTGCCTTTTTTCAAACATTATTTTTGAAAATGTTCATCAGGTAAAACTGCTGGATGAATGGCTGGAAAACTTTTATCAAAATACTGGAAATGTTTAATTTTTGGTGAAGTTTTAATTTTTTTGATGTTACATTATGGAACAATTTTCGACCTTGCATTCCAGAAAAACATATAATTCAATTACTTATTTATTGCTGCTTTTTTGTTGTTATGACAACTTAACAATTTACAAACAATATTTAATGTATATTTTGTAAAACAATGTAATTTTAATTTTACCAGTATTACGAAAAAAAATAAAATTTTTAATTGTAAAAATTCACTATAAGTTACATACATTTTTTTTGCAGTTTACGGTTTATAAAAACCGTTAGTTTTTTGAAGAGACTTGCTGAAGCATGTGTTATTGCAAACAAAAAAACTGTGACAGCGATTCGTGAATATCACGTAATCAGGGAAGAGCGCGGAGCGCTCTTTCCCTTATATTAAATGGGTTAAGTCACTGCGCGGTTAACCGTTGTTGATGGCGTCATCGAAATCAACAAAGCCTTT
>JASAMX010031051.1:0-19986 GCA_030248175.1 Microlaimidae sp. YZB2_3 | reverse complement strand
CCTCCAGTTTCAACTTCAGCTCAAAGCAGAAATTTATTTTACTGACGTTGTAGCACCGTACCAGAACAATCGTTTTACGTATTAAAGCTTACGTGAAACAATGCTGATTAAATCGTATCGTTATTTATAATATTTGGCTTACAATGTATGTAGTTCATTAACAAAACATTTTGATTATCACAAATTCTTGGTTCAGGACAGAGCCACACGGAATTTTGCGTTTGTTCGCCCTTCGCCAATGTTCTGCTTCCCTCGCTAAACTATTTCTGCAGGTGGAAGATAGATTTTACAAAGTCCAAGTCTTCGACATAATTGAAGGATGCCCGCCGCTTTACATAGCTCATCGATGCAAATGGTAAACAAAGCACAAAATTTCTTCTTTCTGTTTCATTAAAAACATAAACATTGTTGACAAATACTATTTCCAACTTGATCCCTGTATTTTGACTTTTTTCAAAAGTCAAATTATGTATGTAGTTTTGAAATTTTTTTTTGATTTAACACTTTTCCGTTATTACAAGACTGTTTACAAAAAAATACGTGTTAGAAAACAAAAAAAAACCTGTATTACACCAAAATTATAAAACAATAGTATTTTGTTTGCTATTTGTCTACGCCACACATATGCTTTCAATTAAACTGGACTCTTTCGCCCTGTCTAAAGTTTCCAAAGCAAAATTACATGGTAAATTTGAAATTATAATCGTACCAACTCCGCAAATTTATACAAAGAACAAGTGTGGTTTTTAAAATAAAAATTTACATAATTGCTGCTGTATTTAAAGGAATTTATTAAGCCTGTTCAAATTTTGTGCAAGCTGTCAAACAAACAAAGTTCAAGAAAGAAAAGCTGCCTTTTGGACAACCCAAAAATGTCTTTTGGACAATTCAAAGTTTCTTTTGGACTTTTTCAATCGTTTTATAGGGTTCTCTTTTGGACAAATTATGAACGAGGTTTAATATGGTAAATGGTAAATTTATCCTATATCTGTTTTAGCATAAATGACATAGTGATTATGGGTTCCCTTTCCCTTACCCATTATTTCGTTTTCTATTAAAAACTCTCCTTTGGAGGAAGTATGAACCCAGGTTTATTAAATTTAAATTGAATCCATTCCAATTCTATCACGAAAAAATTGAGCGACCTATTTTTAGTCATGGCTCATTTCAGTAGCTTGTCATTGCAGTGCCGCCTAAAAGGGAGACATGGTATAACAGTTTTTGTTCACAAAACAAACCCTGGCCTGCAGTTAATTAAATTTTAGATTTTAGCACAAAATTATCTATTTCTGACCGCGAGATGTTACTGCAAAATTCTGTTTTAGTTTAACATTTAGTTTTTAAAGACTATTGTGATTGATGATTGAAATTATAAGCCATTTTAGTATCTGTAGACACCAAGAAAGCTGGGAAACTTAACTTTTCACGATTTCACTTTAATTCCTGAACTTCTATTAGCTGGTTTATCTTTCTTCTGCTAATAATGATTTACAGCAGGATTAAATTGAAGCAGTACCGTAATGAGGCAGGACTAGAATATGGCAGATTCTAATGAATATCTACATAGTTTAGCAAGTTTCGATTTTTTAATGAAACGATCAAATTTTAAGTCATTTACATCTAAAAATCAGCCCTGCTGACTAACACAATCCAGTTAATTTTACCATGAAGTTTATGTTGAGAAGGTTTAAAAACGCTTTAATTTTAAAATATTGGTTGGACGTATACATTTGTACAAAGAAATAGGTTATCTAAAAATTGAAATCCCCACATCATCATACTTCACAGCATGTAAAACACTGTAAACAAACGGGTTTTTTTAAATGACATAAAAAACATGCTTGACCGGTTTATCGCTACAACTTGGCAATTTGTAATGACCCTTTATATCTGTATGCTGACTGGGTTCAACTTATTTATTGGTTGGAAGCATGGAAATTTCAGGTTTGGCTTTTATTTACACTTCAATTAGATAATATTTTTGTTGGGATTCCTCAAGATATTTTTATTTATTGGCTACTGGAAAGATGGATTGTTTAAAACCGCTATTTCTTAAGTAAATTATCGTGATAAAACTCACACATAACCTTGATCGTGGTCCGCAGGGTTTAGTGTTCTTGAAGCAACCTAAGCAAAACCTTAAAATCAAGCTAGTTTTGTTTGATTTCGAGCTTTGCTTAAGTTGCTTAAGGAAATTAGGTGTACATTCCACGTTTCAGGTTGTTTATGAGTTTTATCATGATAATTATTTTAAGTTTACCTGTTTTTTTTAAGATTTTTAAAAAGCTATTTTTATTTATTAAGTTGTTTTTGAAAATTAACGGTTAAATTATTAAAGCTAAAGTTCTTCGAGGCCAAAATGAGGGCTTAAGTGCCTCTCCGCCAGGAAGAAATAAATAATAAACTCGCGAGCAGGAAAAAATATAAAAAAAGTTTTCAGCGGTTATGTAACCAATTATTATTTAGTTGCGTCATGTTTTCTCTGCACGTGATATTTTCTAAAGTACGAGCGGTTACTTTACCACTCATCCTACTTTCTCCCTGATAGAAATTATCTTTAGTTTGCCTATATTTAAAGTAGTATATTTTTCCGTTGACCAATAAGGTTAGTTGTTCTTTGAGAATGCGGTTTAATTTGATATTTTCATAACATTTCTATTGTTTTTTATTAAAGCAATATAATTCTCGTAGATTTAAATCCGGTATTTTTTCTTTTATTTTCTGTTATTTTTTAAAACTTCTTATGTTTTAAACGAAGAAAAAGCCCCTTAAAATTATCTAAGCTCCTCTTACCTAAAGCCTTTTGGGACACTTTAGGTGTACTTTTCTACTTCGCATTTTAGGTACTGATCCCCTTGTACTTTATGTTTATTATAAAGTGTAGCTAGTTCACATAAAGCAAGGCCGGTGTTATTCAGCACTAATTGTGGCAACCAAATACTACATACAACAATATTAACAAATATTAACATTATCACAATGTAGCATTTTCTCAGTCGGGACTCGATCCAAGGACGTTCATTTTGCAATACGTGAGTTTGCCACTCCCCACTGTCTCAAGTATATCACTTAATTAACTGCTTCTATTTTTATTTTGTGTTTAATGTAACACAATAAGATCTAGCAAATACATTAAGCAAAAACAACTGATAAATAGAGAAAAATGACAATACATATATGAAAGACATATATCACTATTTTTAAATGGGCAACATACTGAAAAATTAATTTTTTGTAAATATTGAATTTAAA
Source organism: Microlaimidae sp. YZB2_3 (assembly GCA_030248175.1). Lineage (NCBI taxonomy): Eukaryota > Metazoa > Nematoda > Chromadorea > Desmodorida > Microlaimidae > Microlaimidae sp. YZB2_3. The sequence goes on along the minus strand of JASAMX010031051.1, from coordinate 16,734 downwards.
AAAAATTTTATTACATAAATTGAATTTACTAGTGCAACACAAACGCACCATCAATCATTTTCAACTTCGAGGATCATATAGTTGCCATGACCTCCCAAAAAGTATGGGATTTGTGTCCGTACTATTTTAATCCCTGCATGGCCTAATTTTTTTACTTTAAGTTATTTAGCTACTGGTTTAGAAACTCCTACAAACGAGGCAATTTATTTAAAATTTGTTTTTCATGCTAAATTATATGCTTAAATAAAAAAGTGCAAATTTAGATTCTAAAGGCTGGTTCATAATTATGACAAAACGTCTTTTGGACAAAATCCAAAGGACAAAAGTATTTTGGACTTTGGTAAAAGGACAAACACAGCGTCAAATTGTCCTTTGGACTTTGTCCTTCAAATTTTGTCCAAAGGACAACGTGTTCATACTTTTGTCCTTTCGACTTAAAGGCCAAATCTTCCCCCTTAAAAATTTGCATAAATTTCAAAAATGATATGCGAGAATTTGTTAGGGCAAATTTTTTAAAAACATAATTTTTAACACAGAAAGTTAAAATGTTACAATTAGAAAAAAATAGTTTGTTTTTTGTATATAAATCAACTTTAGCTTTAATTGTTGTTAATTCAAAAAACAGTTGAGCATTGACATTAATAATTAAGTATTATTTAGTTGGTTTTCGAAGATAAAAAATACGTTTGCATTAGTTCGTTTGTTTGAGTATGTATTGCATAAGTAAATAAACTGAATATTTTTTAAGAAAATTAATATCATGAAAAGGCTTTTTTTCAAGTTTATCAATTTTTAAGACAAAGTATAATAAAAAAAGACATGAAAAATGACACCAGTTTAATTTCTTTTCGATCAGTATTTGATTCGTTATTTACCTTTCAGTTTTTGCTTCTTATAAAACATAATATATAGACAAAAATTGAAATAAGAAGAAATAAAAATTTGATTATGAGTATCCATAAGTTTTTAGTTTTTTTTTTATTTAAAAGTCAATACGAAAACAAAACAATCTTCTTCATGTTCAGCAGTTAATTCAACATTTAACAGGTTTAAAGTTGTTATTTTTTTGTTTTTTTAGGTTGATTTTTAGGTTTTGCTTAGGCTTAGGAAAAAAGTTTTTTGTCTTTAATCAGGAAGTGATATTTTCCGAAGATATGCAGAATGTATTTTTTCTGGCGCCGCCTAACTTTCCTACCAGTTCTTACTTTTTTCATAATATGTTGCTTAAAATTTTAAACGATTAATATTTTGAATTTAAATTTTTGCTTAGGTTTGCTTAGGGTTCACATTTTAGCTTTATAGGATCGAAATCTTAATTTTAAGTAAAACATTCAAAAGGTGTTAATTTAAAAAAGGCAAGTTTTTTTTTAAAAATATTTCGGACATCTCAAATGTTTGATTAGAATAAAATTTTTTTTTTGTGTGTTTATTACCAATTCTTTGATCTGAAACCTCGAGTATTTTTTATGAATTTTTTATTAAAAGAAAAAAAAACGAAATGACGCAAAAAACAAAAAAAGAATGTTTTTTTTAATATGCAATTAATTGTTACATGATTTATAACAAAGGGGAAGATTTATTCTAGGGTGAACACCAAAATAAATCTTCCCCTCTCTGTTAAGGATTTTATGCAAATTTTTGCTGTATCCTTTAACACAGGGGGGAATAAATATTCTGAGGGGGGAAGATCTGTTCTGGCGTGAACCAGAATAAATCTTCCAGGGGGGAAGATCTGTAATGGGTGAAGATCTATTCTACGACACCAGAATTTTATGGAATGGCATGTTTTTTATACAAATATACGGTTTACAGCTGGCCAATTTGCTGATAAAATAGTATATCAAAAACACATTTCGCGTATTTTTTTCGCATAAAACTTCATTTATTTTCGAACATGGTTTTAAAGCAGTGAATAAAAAACTTTGCCTTGAATTGAATAAAATGACAGAAAATAAAAAAGATTGCAGTTAGGTTTGCACTCTAATCAAAGCAATATGGAACTGTGAAAAAATCTTTATTAATAAGAAACAATGTACATAGCATGGCCCAAGCATATTAGTGACACGCTTTATTTTTATAATTAATCAATTAAAATTTTTGAAATTTTAAAATACTTGTCATAATCTATAGAGTGAATACTTTTGCAGAAATAAATTTGCCAAATTAATAAAACAAATGCTTATTTTAGGGTGCTGATATTTTTTTGCTTTACATTTCCAGTGTATCCAAAGAATTTAAGAGAGTACTTAAACTTTACAAAAAAGAAGGAAGTGTAAAAATCTTAATATTTCCTACTTTACCACGTAATATACCAGGAAATTTGGATAATCCTAATGAAGAAATTAGTGTGATGGCTGAAAATTTGGCTTTGAATGACTGCTTTTACAGGTTGTTTTTATTTTAATTTTAAAATATTTGAAACAATATTTTTATTTTGAATAATAGTTTTGTCAAACGAAAATTTGTTGTTGTTTTTAAATGAATATTCAAGAATTTTTCATTTTAGAGCAACCAGCATGGGAGCCGAATATGTTGTGACGGGAGACCTAGACGAAATTCCCATGGCAAAAAACTATGAACAAGTTATTGGTTTTTTGGAATGAAAATCAAACAGACAAGACGATATAGTGAACATTTCCCTGCCATTAGTGAGAGCAACGTACTAGGAAACACGAAAGAATCTTAAGAAAACTTCGATATCAGGGATTAATTTTAAGGTGGAATATTTACATTACTAATCAAATTGCGCCGTTTTCTTCAAACCATAAACAGGGAGATTTAGAGCCTCAAGAAATTTTGGAAAATTTAAGCCATATGAAAATGAAAACTTATAGTCGGAAGTGTAAATGGTTTGATGTTGGTTTTAGATTTTATGCTTAGGCTTAGGCATAGGTTTTAGCGATTCCAAACTCCTGGGTCCAAGTTCTTGTTTTCGGCTCCAAGTTTCCTATGTAAATTAATAACATATTTTTTTTTAAATTCCCAAAAAGTTTTCAAAAAAAAACAAACTCATATATAAATAAAAGACGAGCAGGAAAATCAAAGCAAGATAAATTATAATTATAATTTTTTTGGGAATAAAAATATGTCATTAATTTACATAGGGAGCTTAGAGCTGAAAACAAGAACTTGCACCCAGGAGTTTGTAATCGCTAAAACCTATGCCTAAGCTTAAGCCTAAAATCTAAAACCAACATCAAACCATTTACACTTCCGACTGTAAGTTTTCATTTTCATATGGCTTAAATTTTCCAAAATTTCTTGAGGCTCTAAATTCCCTGCTTATGGTTTGAAGGAGACCGCGCAATTTGATTAGTAATGTAAATATTCCACCTTAAAATTAATCCCTGATATCGAAGTTTTCTTAAGATTCTTTCGTGTTTCCGAGTACGTTGCTCTCACTAATGGCAGGCGAAAACTATCACTATATGGTCTTGTCTGTTTTGATTTTATTAAAAAACCAATAACTTTTTCATAGTTTTTTGCCATGGGAATTTCGTCTAGGTCTCCCGTCACAACATATTCGGCTCCCATGCTGGTTGCTCTAAAATGAAAAATTCTTGAATATTCATTTAAAAACAACAACAAATTTTCGTTTGACAAAACTATTATTCAAAATAAAAATATTGTTTCAAATATTTTAAAATTAAAATAAAAACAACCTGTAAAAGCAGTCATTCAAAGCCAAATTTTCAGCCATCACACTAATTTCTTCATTAGGATTATCCAAATTTCCTGGTATATTACGTGGTAAAGTAGGAAATATTAAGATTTTTACACTTCCTTCTTTTTCGTAAAGTTTAAGTACTCTCTTAAATTCTTTGGATACACTGGAAATGTAAAGCAAAAAAATATCAGCACCCTAAAATAAGCATTTGTTTTATTAATTTGGCAAATTTATTTCTGCAAAAGTATTCACTCTATAGATTATGACAAGTATTTGAAAATTTCAAAAATTTTAATTGATTAATTATAAAAAATAAAGCGTTTCACTAATATGCTTGGGCCATGCTATGTACATTGTTTCTTATTAATAAAGATTTTTTCACAGTTCCATATTGCTTTGATTAGAGTGCAAACCTAACTGCAATCTTTTTTATTTTCTGTCATTTTATTCAATTCAAGGCAAAGTTTTTTATTCACTGCTTTAAAACCATGTTCGAAAATAAATGAAGCTTTATGCGAAAAAAATACGCGAAATGTGTTTTTGATATACTATTTTATCAGCAAATTGGCCAGCTGTAAACCGTATATTTGTATAAAAAACATGCCATTCGATAAAATTCCGGTGTCGTAGAATAGATCTTCACCCATTACAGATCTTCCCCCCCCCCGGAAGATTTATTCTGGTTCACGCCAGAACAAATCTTCCCCCTCAGAATATTTATTCCCCCCTGTGTTAAAGCATACAGCAAAAATTTGCATAAAATCCTTAACAGAGAGGGGAAGATTTATTGTGGTGTTCACCCTAGAATAAATCTTCCCCTTTGTTATAAATCATGTAACAATTAATTGCATATTAAAAAAACATCCTTTTTTTGTTTTTTGCGTCATTTCGTTTTTTTCTTTTAATAAAAAAATTCATAAAAAATACTCGAGGTTTCAGATCAAAGAATTGGTAATAAACACAAAAAAATAAATTTATTCTAATCAAACATTTGAGATGTCCGAAATATTTTTAAAAAAAAACTTGCCTTTTTTAAATTAACACCTTTTGAATGTTTTACTTAAAATTAAGATTTCGATTCTATAAAGCTAAAATGTGAACCCTAAGCAAACCTAAGCAAAAATTTAAATTCAAAATATTAATCGTTTAAAATTTTAAGCAACATATTATGAAAAAAGTAAGAACTGGTAGGAAAGTTAGGCGGCGCCAGAAAAAATACATTCTGCATATCTTCGGAAAATATCACTTCCTGATTAAAGACAAAAAACTTTTTTCCTAAGCCTAAGCAAAACCTAAAAATCAACCTAAAAAAACAAAAAAATAACAACTTTAAACCTGTTAAATGTTGAATTAACTGCTGAACATGAAGAAGATTGTTTTGTTTTCGTATTGACTTTTAAATAAAAAAAAAAACTAAAAACTTATGGATACTCATAATCAAATTTTTATTTCTTCTTATTTCAATTTTTGTCTATATATTATGTTTTATAAGAAGCAAAAACTGAAAGGTAAATAACGAATCAAATACTGATCGAAAAGAAATTAAACTGGTGTCATTTTTCATGTCTTTTTTTATTATACTTTGTCTTAAAAATTGATAAACTTGAAAAAAAGCCTTTTCACGATATTAATTTTCTTAAAAAATATTCAGTTTATTTAATTATGGCATATTTTTTTACATACTCAAACAAACGAACTAATGCAAACGTATTTTTTATCTTCGAAAACCAACTAAATAATACTTAATTATTAATGTCAATGCTCAACTGTTTTTTGAATTAACAACAATTAAAGCTAAAGTTGATTTATATACAAAAAACAAACTATTTTTTTCTAATTGTAACATTTTAACTTTCTGTGTTAAAAATTATGTTTTTAAAATTTGCCCTAACAAATTCTCGCATATCATTTTTGAAATTTATGCAAATTTTTAAGGGGGGAAGATTTGGCCTTTAAGTCGAAAGGACAAAAAGTATGAACACGTTGTCCTTTGGACAAAATTTGAAGGACAAAGTCCAAAGGACAATTTGACGCTGTGTTTGTCCTTTGAACAAAGTCCAAAGGACTTTTGTCCTTTGGACTTTGTCCAAAAGACGTTTTGTCATAATTATGAACCAGCCTTTAGAATCTAAATTTGCACTTTTTTATTTAAGCATATAATTTAGCATGAAAAACAAATTTTAAATAAATTGCCTCGTTTGTAGGAGTTTCTAAACCAGTAGCTAAATAACTTAAAGTAAAAAAATTAGGCCATGCAGGGATTAAAATAGTACGGACACAAATCCCATACTTTTTGGGAGGCCATGGCAACTATATGATCCTCGAAGTTGAAAATGATTGATGGTGCGTTTGTGTTGCACTAGTAAATTCAATTTATGTAATAAAATTTTTTTTAAATTCAATATTTACAAAAAATTAATTTTTCAGTATGTTGCCCATTTAAAAAATAGTGATATAATGCTTTCAATACAACACGTATTGTTATTTCTCAATTTATCAGTTGTTTTTGCTTAATGTATTTGCTAGATCTTATTTGGTGTCACATATGAAACAAAAAATAAAAATAGAGTAGTTAACTGGCAAACTACACCCTAGGTACAGTGGCGGAGTGGCAGAACTCACGTATTGCAAACTGAAAGTCCTTGGATCGAGTCCCGACTGAGACAAGCTACATTGTGATAATGTTAATATTTGTTAATATTGTTGTATGTAGTATTTGGTTGCAGAATTAGTGCTGAATAACATCGGCCTTGCTTTATGTGAAATAAATAAACTTTATAATAAACATAAAGTACAAGGGATCAGTACCTAAAATGCGAAGTAGAAAAGTACACCTAAAATGTCCAAAAAGGCTTTAGGTAAGAGGAGCTTAGATAATTTTAAGGGGCTTTTTCTTCGTTTAAAACATAAGAAGTTTTAAAAATAACAGATAAAAGGAAAAATACCGGATTTAAATCTACGAGAATTATATTGCTTTAATAAAAAACAATAAAATTATTATAAAAATATCAAATTAAAACCGCATTCTCTAAGAACAACTCACCTTATTGGTCAACGGAAAAATATACTACTTTAAATATAGGCAAACTAAAGATAATTTCTATCAGGGAGAAAATAGATGAGTGGTAAAGTAACCACTCGTTCTTTAAGAAAATATCACGTGCAGAGAAACACATGACGCAACTAAATAATAATTGGTTACATAACCGCTGAAAACTTTTTTTTAATTTTTCCTGCTCGCGAGTTTATTGTTTATTTCTTCCTGGCGGAGAGCGATTACGCCCTCATTTCAGCCTCGAAGACTTTAGCTTTAATAATTTAACCGTTAATTTTCAAAAACAACTTAATAAATAAAAATAGCTTTTTATAAATCTTAGAAAAAACAGGTAAACTTAAAAAATTATCATGATAAAACTCATGAACAACCTGAAACGTGGAATGTACACCTAATTTCCTTAAGCAACTTAAGCAAAGCTCGAAATCAAACAAAACTAGCTTGATTTTAAGGTTTTGCTTAGGTTGCTTAGGAAACCTAAACCCTACAGACCACGATCAAGGTTATGTGTGAGTTTTATCACGATAATTTACTTAAGAAATAACGGTTTTAAACAATCCATCTTTCCAGTGACCAATAAGATGGGTTGTTCTTGAAGAATGCCAACAGAAAATATTATCTAATTGAAGTGTAAATAAAAGCCAAACCTGAAATTTCCATGCTTCCAACCAATAAATAAGTTGAACCCAGTCAGCATACAGATATAAAGGGTCATTACAAACTGCCAAGTTGTAGCGATAAACCGGTCAAGCATGTTTTTTATGTCATTTAACCTTTACCGTTTGTTACAGTGTTTTACATGCTGTGAAGTATGATGATGTGGGGATTTCAATTTTTCAATAACCTATTTACTTTGTACAAATGTATACGTCCAACCAATATTTTAAAATTAAAGCGTTTTTAAACCTTCTCAACATAAACTTCATGGTAAAATTAACTGGATTGTGTTAGTCAGCAGGGCTGATTTTTAGATGTAAATGACTTAAAATTTGATCGTTTCATTAAAAAATCGAAACTGCTAAACTATGTAGATATTCATTAGAATCTGCCATATTCTAGTCCTGCCTCATTACAGTACTGCTTCAATTTAATCCTGCTGTAAATAAGTTTTGGCAGAAAATGGATTTACAGGCTATCAAAAGTTAAAAAAATCGGGTGAACGTGAAAGTTAGTTTTACGGCATTTTTGGGTGTACAAATACTAAGATGGTATATAATATGACTCATCAATCACAATAGTTTTTAAAAACTAAATATTCAGCTCAAACAAAATTTATCGTGACACCTCTCTGTCACAATTACAAATTTTTGTGTAAAACGTAAAACCGTTCTGTCCAGGCCAGGGTTTGTTTTGTGAACAAAAACTGTTATCCATGTCTCCTTTTAGGCGGCACTGCAATGACAAGCTACTGAAATGAGCCATGACTAAAAATAGGTCGCTCAATTTTTTCGTGATAGAATTGGAATGGATTCAATTTAAATTTAATAAACCTGGGTTCATACTTCCTCCAAAGGAGAGTTTTTAATAGAAAACGAAATAATGGGTAAGGGAAAGGGAACCCATAATCACTATGTCATTTATGCTAAAACAGATATAGGATAAATTTACCATTTACCATATTAAACCTCGTTCATAATTTGTCCAAAAGAGAACCCTATAAAACGATTGAAAAAGTCCAAAAGAAACTTTGAATTGTCCAAAAGACATTTTTGGGTTGTCCAAAAGGCAGCTTTTCTTTCTTGAACTTTGTTTGTTTGACAGCTTGCACAAAATTTGAACAGGCTTAATAAATTCCTTTAAATACAGCAGCAATTATGTAAATTTTTATTTTAAAAACCACACTTGTTCTTTGTGTATAATTTGCGGAGTTGGTACGATTATAATTTCAAATTTACCATGTAATTTTGCTTTGGAAACTTTAGACAGGGCGAAAGAGTCCAGTTTAATTGAAAGCATATGTGTAAGCCGTAGACAAATAGCAAACAAAATACTATTGTTTTATAATTTTGGTGTAATACAGGTTTTTTTTTGTTTTCACCGTATTTTTTTTGTAAACAGTCTTGTAATAACGGAAAAGTGTTAAATCAAAAAAAAATTTCAAAACTACATACATAATTTGACTTTTGAAAAAAGTCAAAATACAGGGATCAAGTTGGAAATAGTATTTGTCAACAATGTTTATGTTTTTAATGAAACAAAAAGAAGAAATTTTGTGCTTTGTTTACCATTTGCATCGATTAGCTAAGTAAAGCGGCGGGCATCCTTCAATTATGTCGAAGACTTGGACTTTGTAAAATCTATCTTCCACCTGCAGAAATAGTTTAGCGAGGGAAGCAGAACATTGGCGAAGGGCGAACAAACGCAAAATTCCGTTCGGCTCTGTCCTGAACCAAGAATTTGTGATAGTCAAAATGTTTTGTTAATTAATGACAGTATACGGAAGACCAATTACGCAGCAATAATTGCCCTACGAGCCAATGAACTACATACATTGTAAGCCAAATATTACAAATAACGATACTATTTAATCAGCATTGTTTCACATAAGCTTTAATACGTAAAACCAAAGGTGGATTTGGTAAAACGATTGTTCTGGTACGGTGCCACAACGTCAGTAAAATAAATTTCTGCTTTGAGCTGAAGTTTAAACTGAAGGGTGATTAAATTTTTATCTAAGAAAACTTTCATAAACCTAACTGTGATAAATTTTAATAATAAAATTTTTTTCAAACTAAAGTAAGCTTTTGAGATTTAATAGCTCGAGATAGGATTAAGCATCAATAAAAGTATGGAAAAAAGGGCGTAGAAAACTCCCTAAATAACCGATATCCCAAATATTATGATAAATAAACATTTAGAAACTTAAACCAATGAAGCTTATATTGAAGTCCAGCCATTTCAAATTCATTTTCATATTTTATGCATTCCTGTTGGCGCTAAGATATTAAACAAGGCAAGACAAATTTAATTAAAGCATATATTCAAACTAATTAAAACGTTAAAATATTAAAAGGCATCAAAGCTTCATTGGTTCTTTTCTTTATAACTGGTTTTTCATACATTGTAACCATATGTTAAAGATTAATTTGCGACAAGCCGGGTTACAAATTGATCTTCATCGAATTTTAAACTATCGCAAATTCCTGAAATCCAAGTAAGAACTGTTAAAAACAATAGTGGCATCAGAAGTTGGAGGATAGTTCCATAGCAGGAGACGATAGTTAACACCAGTAACACACCAAATTGTAGTCAATCCCATTAACCACCAAGGTAATCCTCTGCTCTTGTAAATTTTTAATAGGCCGTGGTATATTTTCATTTTATGCTAAAAAGGGTTTATAAAATAATATTTGCAAAATCAATGGGACAGAAAACTGACCAACAAACAAACAAACGGAATACCGCTATGATGTGCCAAAACTTTTATGCTTAAATCTTAAATAATAAATTAACAGAAATATATAAAAAATTCTATTAAATTTTCAGCACTCTTCAAAAACACACAATTAACTTTAAACAAAATGATAGCATTGTAAAAATTTTAGCTTGATTTCAAATTTTTGCTTAGGTTGCTTGAGGTGTTTATAATTTACAGTCTATGATTGATGTTGTTCGTGAGTTATTATGACCATTTAATGAGTTTATGGGTTTTATCAAAACTTATGATAACAAAAAAAAAGAGTTATTCTTGAAGATTACCAAACATTCTTATTTCATTAGGGTTTGTTGTTTTAAACATTTATTTTATGATATATTTTTTTAAAGGAAAAAATACGTCCCACAGCGATTTTACTAACGTAAAATAACCGCAAATATGCGGCGTCACTGGAACCATAATTGTAAAATGTATGGTTAAATTAAATCTTGCTCACATTGTTCTTAACAATCGCGAAGTCGGCAGTCTTTTTTTTATATTATGGTTGTGTCTTTTGTACATGAATAGTATATTTTATTGATTTTAACAGTTAGAAAAACTTCAATTTAAAGGTATGTGGTTGGAGCATAATTTTTAAGAGCCATTTTATTTAAACTACATAATGTTTTATTTCTAACGATATAGATTAAATAGCCAAAGTTATATTGCATTAAAGCCAAATTTATTGAAAGGTCTAAAAAATCGACCTTAGTAAATTATTGCTTCATTTTTACAGATAAAAGTAAAATAAACAAAACAAAAAAAAATTTAGTGCTGGGTAAAAGCTTATTTCTAGTTTCAGTATAAAATTGTAATATCATATAGATATTTGTGGGAAAAAATTCTTAGAAATGTGAAAAATATATAATAATCTCAAATATTTTGCATCGGGGGTGAGATGATAATATCGCGAAAAATCTACGCAACACAAAACACTACAGTACAACTCTAGAAGAAATGAGTATTGATGGTAGGAAAAGATTAAAGTGCATTGATTGTAAAACATGCCGAATAAATTGTTTTTACATATTCTTTCTAATTTTTTCATTCAAAAAATTGGTTTTTATAATTTTTCGTCTAATTTACTGCAGTCAAAAAATATTTTCGAAACTCAAATAGGAATTTTTAATTGCGATTTATACGATACCATTATAAAAATATATTTATTTATGAAATACAGAGCCAAAAATAATCAATTTAAAACAATGGCGGTAAATTAACCTGAAATCATTAACATATGGCACCAATATTATTGACAATTGATTAAGCTAATGAATTTAAAATTGTTTTGTGTTTTTTGTTTGAAATAATTCAGTTATAAATTGCCATCACTTATTTTATAATATCCACACAAATCTTTCGGATTTTATAATTTATCACGGAAATTAAACCATTGACGGTGTATATTTATATTTTCCTTGAATCGTAAGAGACGTAAGAGAAATTGACTCCTAAAAACGTAAGAGAAATTGACTCCTAGAAAGTATGTCAGCAACTGTTGAATCTTTTTAATTCTTTGGTTGGAAAACCTACGCAAAAATACTAAACGTACTAAGACTGAACTAAATAAACATCATACTAACCATCCAATTAGCTGCGAGCAAACTATATTTATGTTAATTTAACTACACCGTATGGAAATTAATTATTGTGTGGGATTCATAAATTTCGTCCATTAACATTGTATGTTTAGGACGACCCGGCCTGGGACCAGACGGCCTTTTGTATGACGACCCGGCCTGACACCGGACGGCCCCATCGGCACCGGGGTTAGCATTTTAATTAACGCAACCGACTTTTTTTAAATTAAGCAGTGTGTCCGCTAATTTAAAGAAGCACTGTCATTTACCATATTATTATAACGCCCTGAATAGACTACTCTCTCAATACAAAACATGTTGACATCAACTTTAATATTTCGGCCTTTCCAAACAAACTCTAAAACATTTATAAATTTTAATTTAATCGGTTAAGTTACAAAAAAATTGTATAATTTGAGGATTATAGGCATTTGATTTGTGACAGTGCTCCTTTAAAATAGCATTGTATCATAAAATCAAATTTCAATTTTAGAATTACGTATTTAATTTTAATGTTGAATTCAGATTGTTCGGATAATTTGCTTAAATTTTTACAGGCTCCAAAGTAAAATTTAGTTACCTTAGGTAGATATTTACATAAATATATATTTACATAACGTAAATATACTTAACGTTGACACTTGCAGTTACCGTAAATATTGGACAGCTTTGTGTCCTTAGGTGAAGTAAGTAGGGGTGCAAAAAATAAACCTTTTAGAGGCTTCTTTTAATATTGCACTCACTCAACTTTAAAAATTTTGTTTTGGAATTTTACATTTATACGTCTTCAACGTAAATTTGCTTCAAAACTATCTAAACAGAAGTTTGATCCTTATGATATGCCTATTTAAAGTTATCACAATTTATTTTTTAACATTTTTCGATCAACTACTTGTGTTGGTGTGTTTTAATGATTTTTTTAGATAGATAGCCTATAAAACAAGGTTTTTTTTAAAAGTAAATTACTTTAAATTATGATACATTTCCACACATGTTTAAGTTTAGTGATCAAAATTCCAAAAATGAGCTATATTGTGTCACTTTTTTTAGTAGATCACAAATCAAACCACTTAATTTAAAACTATCAACATTTTACAATTTTAAGAAAGCCATCGCTTGCTTAGAATTTATTTTTTACGAGTATACACAATAAAATTAATATATTTTTGAATAGATCCTATATTCTTGGATTATTGATTGCAGGTTTTAGTATATATATTATCAAAATTTTTTAAAGTTATCACAGTTAATTAAATATGGCACAATAATTAATCAACTTTTTACCGAGTTTAAAAAATCATTAAAGTCTTAGGTTAGGTTCTAATTGACTTCAAGTCATTCAATTTGAATTCAAAGCAATAAATATCACGGGTCGTACCCACGTTCCGAGCCGATTATTTTTTTGAATTGTTTATGCAATGGGAGCAGATGTCCCCTCGTCCACTTGGAGTAAACGCAGTAACTGAAGAAGCCGGGTACCACACTAAACCAGGAAATTAACATCTAAATCCCAAAAGTGCTTGGGTCCGGCAAAAAAATGACAAGGACGTCTTTGACCAAAGCTAGCATGCGATTCAGTGAGTTTTGCACACCAAAAACCACCCCTCTTTCATTTTCCGGCACGTTCTCTTGTTGAATCTGAGTTATACTTAAATCCGCCATCCATAAGCCTGAAAAGCAATAAAGGGAAAACTATGACAAGACAAGTCCTAAACAGTTGAAAGAAAAATTCAAAAATCCGTTAAAAAAATTCACTTAACAAAAAAGGGCAAAAACTTTTTTTAGGTAAAGACTGACCTGGAGATCTGGATTTTGAGCTTGAAAAAGTGATTTAAATTAAATTTAAGATAATATGGATTATTATGGTCAAAAAATTATTATTTTTTGAATACAAACATTAATTAAAAAATATTTGTAAACCAAAAAATTAAAATATAACCTATGTTTTAACACTGCTACAAGTCTCTAAAACTCAAAAGTTTACCAAAAAAACAAAAATTTAATAGTCACTCGGACCATTAACAATATGAACAACCCAAATTTTTTTAGCTTTAAAAATTAATTTAAATATAGTTTCAATTAAACATAATTTTTCTTAGTCTAAGTGAAGCGTAAACGTTAAAGATTTTCATGACACGTAGACTTGTACCAACAAGGGCATGTCAAGCTACAACGTTTTTGGTAAAGAGTTAAGAAAAGAATGTGTACTTGATAAAATCTGAAAAAAATCAATGATGCTGTAACGTCTATATCTATTTGTATGATTTATTGTTTTTATTTCAAAATTAAGATAAGTATAATGAAAAAACTGAATAAAAAATAGTACAAAATATTGTGGTCTTAAAAAATATTGAATAATTATTTTGAACATTTGTAGGGAAATATATAATACATTAGTTCTATCTTACGGTAATTAGGTAAATTTTTAGCCGAAGTATATAATATTTTGTGCATTACTTTTTTAAAATAATAATTTTTACGATGATTTATGTTTTGTATACTTAAAATCTTTCTTTGGTAAAAAATCACTGAAATTTTATCTAGTGCTAACTGTAGTGGTTGTAAGCTATATTTGACAACCATTCAGAATTGGGTTGTACTGCATGGCCTGGAAACCTTACCAAATCTTGCCAAAACTATTCCAGTGAGAAAAGCCCAGATGGAACAGAATGAAGATGGTGGCTGAAACACACTCTCCTGTTCGTTCAGATCCACATCTAACCTGTAAGAAGTCGTGGTTGTTATTGCGGTAACATTTTCCCAGGCGATTATATTAGAATCCGATCCTATTAATGTTTCACCCGTTGTTAAACCGGTTTTCGACACAGAGGTACAAAAAATTCCACCCGGATGCAGGGGGTTTTGGGGCGTCCAGGCAAACGAAGAAGCCGCCGAATTTCTGCTCCTGTTATTAAAAAGTTTTGAATCGTAGCGACCGATGAAATATCCGACAGGGTCGAATGGTGTTCCCGGAAGCCATATGGAAGTCACGGAGAGGCAAAGGCAGGAAATTTCAGCCAAAAGAGAAAAAAGACCCGAACGCTCTAGACCTATCTTTTGGCGGAGTTTGGGGAAAATGAAGCTGCCCAGTATAGCTGTCAAAGCACCAGCACCTCTCTTAGCAGCCAAGACGTTTTCTTTTATACCTACAATATACAATAATCTTTTTTCTTCAGAGTTATAAAATTTTAAAACAAGATTTGAAATAAACGACATTTTATACATTCTGAAAGTGCTATTAACTACAAACAAAACACAAAAAAAAACAAAAAATGTAGGATTAAATTTTACTATTTGAGTACACAAACTTGTTAAAATATGCCCTATCTTTTCATATTTTATTTTGTTTTTAGAATTTTTTTTTGTTTGTAGAATATTGATACGCATTCATTTTTATTTTAAAACATTCAAAAAAACAGTAAAAACTTGATTTTTATATGACAAAAAACCATGGTGCTTATGCGTGACGTCAACAAATAAAGAAAAAAAGTCATTTTGGCTTATACAAAATTAACCAAGTATGTGGCTAAACAAATGCTATCCACAAGATGATGACGACTTCACGTAAATTTTTTAATATTAGTAAGTTATAATCAGATCTGGTTTTTCCAATGCAGATTTCCGACACAAAACAAGTATGCTGCCTTGTGTTTAATTAATGGGACTACTGTACTATTTATTTTGCGTCTTCGCTACTTGCTTAATTGCAATATTTTTTAGCAAAAAAAAACACTTTTACAGCTAGCCGAGCTATTAAAAGGCACGACTTTTTGTTTGAAAAAGACACATTGACGTAATTCTCTGTGCTGTTTGATTTCACTTTCGCTTTTCTGTAAACAGTATAAAATCACAATAAATTGGTCGTGGTATAATTATAAATAAACACAACAAACCTTGAGAATAGGCGTATCCGCTAGTAATTCCATCCAATCCCATAACAGTCAAATACAGACAAGCCAGTCCAACGCTGGCAGGAAAGACCTCTTGCTTATAATAAACCACCCAACCACCCCAGGCGGCTGATAAACCGTTTTGAATATTGTGTAGAAATGAATTGTGGGGTTGTTTGGTACCTTTTGCTTGTTTATCTGTAGGTAGAGAAACGCTGTCAATAATTTCTGACGATTCAAACGCAGCAACCGGATGAGGTATCGACTCTTCTGACTTTGTTCTAAATTATAAAAAAATTATGCATAGTTTGTGCTGGCATTAAATGTTCGTTTATATTTTATTTTATTTTTTTATTTTATTTATTTATTTATTTATTCGTCAGTAAATATGAAAATATGAATTTATACACAAAAACAACTAAAGCTTAGTTACACATTAAACAGACGAAGGGCAGGTAAAGGCAACTTACGCTCACTTACCTATCAATACACAACACAATCAAGAAATAAGCACATACACATTATATAAATTAAATAATATGTAGAAAAATTAGTCAAATAAAAGCAGTGATAAAAAAAACTTTTTAAAAAGGTATTATAGAAATTGCTAAGAATTATAACACTTACAAAAACAATAACCCAAAAATCAAACATTAATTTATAAATCATTTCATGTACCGCTAAAATGGTTTAAAACTAAGTGTTAAAGCTTCTATATTAAAAAAAGACCATTGATTTTTTATGTTTTTTTTTTATTTAAAAATAGTACAATATTTTGTGAGATCAGTATGATTTAATAATTTTTTAAAACCGGTTAAGCTATTAGCTGAGACCACATTATTGGGCAGATCATTCCAAACTGGAATTACTCGTTCGGTAAAAAAGTTTTTATAAACGTCTAGTTTGATTTTTTTAGTACTTTTAAGCTTAAAATCATTTTTTCTTAATAAATATGGAGACATGTCGTAACTAAAAAAATCGTTAAAACTTACATAACTAAATTATGAATAATTTTATAAATCATAATAATATAAAATTTTAATCTTCGTACTTCCAGTGAATCCAGAAAAAAGAATTTTATCCCAGCAATACATTACATCTACTTGGTTCAGTTCGTGTCTATTGTA
>JASAMX010031049.1:0-95920 GCA_030248175.1 Microlaimidae sp. YZB2_3 | reverse complement strand
TTCATACTTCTTTTGACCTTTGGACTTTTCCCTTTGCACTTTTCCAAAGGACAAAGTCCAAAGGACTTTTCCCTTTGGACTTTTGCCTTTGGATTCTGTCCCTTCTACTTTGTCCAAAGGACAAATTCTGAGTAGCGTTCATACTTCGTCCAAAGGACAAAGTCCAAAGGACGTTTTGGCTTGTCCAAAGGACGTTTTGGTTTGTCCTTTGGACTTTGTCCAAAGGACGTTTTGTCATAAGTATGAATAGACCTTAAAACCTGTAAGGTGGTGTATTTGTTTTAAAAATGTCCTTAAAAATGGAGCAGCACCAAACGTTTCCTTTCAGGGACACGTGTACACAGAAAAAATGGGGCCTTGTCGGATGTAAAACATATATGTACTGCGAGCTATTAAAAAATCCCATTTATGGTTTTTGCAATTAATTACGAAATGACAAATGGGAACACTATAATAAGAATTTTTTTATTCAAGAATCAACTGCATAACCCAGTTGTAGTTTTGCGTTAGTCGGATAAGATTGCAATTGATAAAAATCATAATCGCACCCATTTGAAAGCCGTGAAATTGTCCATTTTTCACATTTTTGGTTTTTTTACAGTTACAAAAAGTACTTTCTTTTGGTTAAAAAGTGGCTATTTCTCGTCGTTTTAAGTTCAAATTTTTCGACAACTCCGAATCCTCTACTTACGGCTCTAAAGACCCCGTACCGGTCAATCATATGCCCGTAGTAAAATAGCTTCTTTTTCCTGCTATTTTTTCAATGAATATAAATGCTAAAAAATTAGTATTTTTATCATTATATTGCTCGTCTGTATCTTAACAATAATATTCCACCTTTATCAGATAAAAATATGGGTTCATTGGAAAGGACATTTAATGTGCACATTTCTTAAGAGCCGCATTTATTTCATTTAGGTCTTTGTTTTGAAATCATTCATCAAAACAAAAAAATTACAAAAATCTCATTTTTACAAATATCAAAATAATCCGATCGTGCAATAAAACCCGACGCCAGAAACAATTTTACGTCGTTTGATGTCATACCAACTAACAATTTATATTTAAGCTTTTGGTTGTCACCGCTTCTAGCGTTTTTGTTTGGTAGCGCAATAAAAACTAGCCTTGAAAAATGCTCTAACCCACGGCACCGCGCCAGCTATACTTAAAGAACCTGAGTAAATTTTGTAATTCATGTTCATCATCTTATTATTATTATTATTATTATTTTTACTTTAAAAATTATAATTGCAATCATTGGCGCACGGCATCGCGCCAACTATATTTAGAGAACGTAGATAAACTTTGTCTGGAGCGCAACTGCACCGCACTAACTATAATTAAACAACGTGGGTAAATTTTGTAATTTAAATTTATCTTTTACTTCTTCTTATTTTTTATTTAAAAAAGTATATCTCGGCAACGGAATGATTATAAACATATGTCATTGCGCAGCTAAAACTATAGTTTATTAGGCTATTTTTTAATTTAATTCAAAAAAAGTGGTAGACTAACCTTGAAAAATGCTCTAAGAATAGAGCACGAAAAAGGGGTGATTTCTCCCCGGGCGTGAGCTTAGGCAGAAAAGATGTGGACTAAAGTAGAATTCTATCAGGATGAAAATAACTAGGTGGTAAAGTAACCACTCGTTCTTTGAGAAAATATCACGTGGAGAAAAACACATGACGCAACTTAATAATAATTGGTTACATAATCTCTGAAAACTTTTTTTAATATTTTTATTCTCGTGTGTTCATTCTTTATTATTTTCCTGACGGCGGGCGGTTACGCCCTTAATTTCAGCCCGAAGGATTTTAACTTTAGTCTGAGATGGACATTGTTTACACCATAAAGGCTGGTTCATACTTATGTAAAAACGTCCTTTGAACTTTGTCCAAAGGACGTTTTTACATAAGTATTAACCAGCCTTAAGAAATTTGTATTTGATTTAGCCAGCTGCCCACTGAATAAAAATTTCTACCGTATAATAATAATTTATTTATACGTTGAACTATTTACACAGCACTGTTGCATTTTTTTACTCTGATGAAATGACAATTGAATGTCTCTTTAGTAATTGCGTTTTTTCAAATAAAAGGTTATATTTGTATGTGTAAAAAACAACTATAAATTTGAAAAAGTGGCAAATTCTCGCTTGTCAAAAACTGCTGTGAGTAGGATTTTTCGAATATTCATTTCATCAGATTAAAAAAAATACAACAGTGCTGTGTAATTAGTTCAACGTATAAATAAATTATTATCATATGGTAGAAATTTTTATTTAGTAGGCAGCTGGCCAAATCAAATACAAATTTCTTAAGGTGCAAATAATGTCCATGCTTATAAACCCAACGTGGGTGGAATAGTTGTTCGTTGGATTAAATTTCCCATTAAGTAACCATTCAAATCACGAGAATCTAACGTCACTTTAACAGCCAATGAGAGTTGATTTAATACCGAGTTTTTTGTTTGATAAAGTGACGTCAAATTCTCGTGATTTGAGTGGTAACTGAATGGGGGCATTTTTTAAACCAACGAACAACTGTTGCAGCCACGTTGGGTTTACCTTAAGTCCACATATTTTCTGTCTAAAATAACGCCCGGGGAGAAATCGCCCCTTTTTCCTGCTCTATTCTTAGAACATTTATCAAGGCTAATCTATTACTATTTTATATCAAATTAACGAAGTAAAGTAACCTAATAAAGTATAGTATTAGCTGATCAATGACAAATGTTTATAATCAATCCGTTGCCGAGATATAATATTTTTGTTTTAATATTATCAATAAAAAACCTATTTTTCGTTAACATTATGTGAAAAGTCGCAACAGCAAGGATTGTAATTATATTTTTTAAACAAAAATAATAATAATGAGAAGATAAATATGAATTACAAAACTTACCCACGTTCGTTAATTATAGGGGGCTACATTGCTTTGGGGCGCTCCCGCACCACTAATAATTGCAATTATTTTTTTGAGATAAACAATAAGCAGAAGAAGATGAACATGAATTACAAATTTTACTTTATCCACGTTCTCTGTCTATAGTTGAAGCGGTGCCGCGGGGTTAAATCGCCACATGAACGGTGAAGGAATATCGATTTTAAGATATGAGCGTTAGAATAATAGCAATAAAAATAAGTAGAAGATGATGAACATTAATTACAAAATTTTTTCAACGTTGGTTAATTATAGTTGGCGCTGTTGGTTCGCATCCTTAGGGTAAACTGGCGCGTTGCTTCCCGCGCCACCGATAATTGCAATTATTTTTTTAAATAAAACTTTAAATTAATTTTTTTCATCAGCAACTAAGAATTAACAAAAAATATTTTATTGTTTTCACCGTTTTCCGCGCGGTTGAAGTAGCTGGCGCCACCAATAGCAACCAAGCACAGCCGTCTGCTGTTATTGTGCTGCTTCTATGAGGAGCTGTCCGTTGTCTGCTCTGTACAATCCTTATTGTTGCCAAAAGGCTGTTATGGTGCGGTTAGAAGTTTTTATTTTGCTATATTTCAATTTATTATTTTGATCAATAAATCGATAACAAGGATCTAAATGAAAAAACTGGTTCCTAAGAAAGTTGCGTAAATCTTTCTTCTTTCCAATGAGCCCATGTTTA
Organism: Microlaimidae sp. YZB2_3; assembly: GCA_030248175.1. Taxonomy (NCBI): domain Eukaryota; kingdom Metazoa; phylum Nematoda; class Chromadorea; order Desmodorida; family Microlaimidae; species Microlaimidae sp. YZB2_3. The sequence goes on along the minus strand of JASAMX010031049.1, from coordinate 92,299 downwards.
ATTGTGATCAATCAGTTACGAAAGAAGAATATCGATTTTAAGGATTGAGCATTAAAATAATAAGATGGAGATAAACATGAATCTCAAAATTTAACCACGTTCTCGAATTATGGTTGGCGCGGCGCCGCGGGGCTAAATCGCTCCGTGGCGCTCCCGCGCCACCCATAATAATTTTTATTGTTTACGCAACAAAAATACATGCACTGCGGATAAAATTTAAATATAAGAAATAGTAGTTTGGAAAAAAATTAGTTGAAAAACTTAATAAATAGCATAAAACTTAAACTATTAGCCTTATTTAAATTAAATGCGGACGGATATTTGGCAGACAGAAAAAAGTAGATTAGGCAAACGAATTAGAATTTAACACACATCCGCATATTTTTACAATTGCGAAAATTTTGTTAAAATATTAGACCACACTAAAACTTTTATTATTTTTGTAATACACAATATTAAAAATTTTCTTCGGTGTTTTTTATGGCACAATCCAATCAACCACGGTAAAATTTAAAACTTAATTGTAATTCAAAACATGAGTTCAAAAATTAGAGCATCATATGGAAAAGGAATTTTATAGCTTAATTGAAAGCCCATAATGTCATGACAAGCTCCACAAAGTTTATCTACATTCTCTAAATATAGTTGGCGCAATGGTGTGCGCCAATGATTGCAATTATAATTTTTAAAGTAAAAATAATAATAATAATAATAAGATGATGAACATGAATTACAAAATTTACTCAGGTTCTTTAAGTATAGCTGGCGCGGTGCCGTGGGTTAGAGCATTTTTCAAGGCTAGTTTTTATTGCGCTAAAAACAAAAACGCTAGAAGCGGCGCAACGAAGTTAGATAAATTGTTAGTTGGACTTACATCAAACGACGTAAAATTGTTTCTGGTGTCGGGTTTGATTGCACGATCCAATCATATTGCCATATTTCGTAAAAATGAGATTTTTGTAATTTTTTCGTTTTGATGAATGATTTCAAACAAAGACCTAAATGAAATAAATGCGGCTCTTAAAGAAATGTGCACATTTAAGTGTCCTTTCCAATGAACCCATACTTTATCCTGATAAAGGTGGAAGTATTATTCGTTAATAGACAACCAGCAATATAATGGAAAAATACTAATTTTTTAGCATTTATATTCATTGAAAAAGAAGCTATTTAGCAGGAAAAAGAAGCTATTTTACTACGGGCATATGATTGACAGGTCCGGGGTCTTTAGAGGTAATAGGATTTGCAAGTTGTCGAAAAATTTGAACTTAAAACGACGAGAAATAGCCACTTTTTAACCAAAAGAAAGTACTTTTTGTAACTGTAAAAAAACCAAAAATGTGAAAAATGGACAATTTCACGGCTTTCAAATGGGTGCGATTATGATTTTTATTAATTGCAATCTTATCCGACTAACGCAAAACTACAACTGGGTTATGCAGTTGATTCTTGAATAAAAAATTCTTATTATAGTGTTCCCATTTGTCATTTCGTAATTAATTGCAAAAACCATAAATGGGATTTTTTAATAGCTCATTCATATACGTTTACATCCGACAAGGCCACATTTTTTCTGTGTACACGTGTGCCCTGAAGGAAATCATTTATTTCCTGCTCCATTTTTAAGGACATTTTTAAAACAAATACACCACCTTACAGGTTTTAAGGTCTATTCATACTTATGACAAAACGTCCTTTGGACAAAGTCCAAAGGACAAACCAAAACGTCCTTTGGACAAGCCAAAACGTCCTTTGGACTTTGTCCTTTGGACGAAGTATGAACGCTACTCAGAATTTGTCCTTTGGACAAAGTCCAAAGGAGAGAAATCCAAGGCAAAAAGTGAAAGGGAAAAGTCCTTTGGACTTTGTCCTTTGGACAAAATCCAAAGGGAAAAGTCCAAAGGTCAAAAGAAGTATGAATACGTTGTCCTTTGGACTTTTCCCTTTGGACTTTTCCCTTTGGACTTTTCCCTTTGGACTTTTCCCTTTGGACTTTGTCCTTTGGACTTTGTCCTTTGGACTTTGTCCTTTGGACTTTGTCCTTTGGACTTTGTCCAAAGGACTTTTGTCCTTTGGACTTTGTCCAAAGGACGTTTTGTCATAAGTATGAATAGACCTTTAATCTTAAAAAGTTAAAACTATGGCTGATACTCAAGACTCAACAAGCTACACACAGTAATAAATCAATCATTAAAAAAATTATTCTAAAAATGGATTCTATCAGGGTGAAAATGACTAGGTGGGAAAACAACCTTTATAATTCGTTTTTCGAGAAAATATCACGTGGAGAGAAACACAATAATAATTGGTTACATCATCTCTTAAAACTTTTTTATTATTTTTATTCTCGCTTGTTCATTCTTTATTTCTTCTTGACGGCGAGCGGTTACGCCGTCAATTTCAGTTTGAAGGATTTTAACTTTAATTAATCAATCCGTTTCCGCTGTATATTTACATTAAATTTGGGTTTGGTCACTATCTGACGTATTTTTTGCCAAATTTTCTTTTGCAAAAGTCTAATAAATAATAAAAAAAACTTCACTCATGACGGTATCGTGAAGCTTTTGCCGCGACAACAAAAACCAGCCACGAACAACCCTTTAATGTTTTCGTGCAGTTTGATTTAGCATCTGTTTTATCTTTGTCATCATTTTTTCATTGTTACCGGAAAGCTTTTATTGTCCAACTTTTCTCTTATTTTTCAATATGATTTCTTTGGGGCCCTATGATTTTATTCTTAGAAATTAATAGAAGGGACCCAAATCAAAAAAGGCTCCCACAGAGTACAATAATTGTTTTAAGTATAGAAGGAGGAATATTAAAAATCTAAGCGTTCAAATAACTATAATAATAGACTAGCCTTGAAAAATGCTCTAAGAATAGAGCAGGAAAAAGGGGCAATTTTTCCCCGGGCGTATGTTTAGACAGAAAAGATGTGGACTAGTCTGAGATGGACATTATGTGGACTATAGAAAATTTGCATTTGGTTTGGGCAGCTGCTCACTAAATAAAAATTTCGACCATATAATAATGATTTGTTTATACATTGATCTAATCACACAGCACTGTTGCATTATTTTTAGTTTGATGAAATGTCAATTGAAAAAAATCATACTCACAGCAATCTTTGACAAGCGCGAAATCGCCACTTTTTCAATTTGAAGGTTATATTTGTATGTGTAAGAAACCTATAAATTTGAAAAAGTGGCGATTTCGCTCTTGTCAAAGATTGCTGTGAGTATAATTTTTTCAATTGACATTTCATCAAACTAAAAAAAATGCAACAGTGCTGTGTGATTAGATCAATGTATAAACAAATCATTATCATATGGTCGAAATTTTTATTTAGTGAGCAGCTGCCCAAACCAAATGCAAATTTTCTATAGTCCACATAATGTCCATCTCAGACTAGTCCACATCTTTTCTGTCTAAACATACGCCCGGGGAAAAATCGCCCCTTTTTCCTGCTCTATTCTTAGAGCATTTTTCAAGGCTAGTCTACCACTTTTTTGAAATAAATTAAAAATAGCCTAATAAACTATAGTTTTAGCTGCGCAATGACATATGTTTATAATCATTCCGTTGCCAAGATATACTTTTTTAAATAAAAAATAATCATAAGAAAATGATGAATTTAAATTACAAAATTTACCCACGTTGTTTAATTATAGTTAGTGCGGTGCAGTGGCGCTCCTGACAAAGTTTACCTACGTTCTCTAAATATAGTTGGCGCGATGTGCGCCAATGATACAATTATAATTCTAAAGTAAAAATAATAATAAGAAGAAGATGATAAACATAAATTACAAAATTTACTCACGTTCTATAAGTGTAGTTGGCACTGTGCAGTGGGTTTAATTGCAGTGTGGCACCCCCGCACCACTGATTACCACTGATTACCTACCGGCGCGTGGCGCTCTCGCGCCACCGACGCTTATTATTATTTTTTAATAAATAAAACTTTGAATTAATTTTGTCATCAGTAATGCAAGAATTAAAAAAAGTACTCTGTTGTTTTCGCCGATTTCCGCGCGGTTGAAGCAGATGGCGCTGGGAACTGGTTTCGTTTCTGCCACCAATTAAAACCGGTCTGCTTTTTCTGAGCGGTTTTTATTGGGGGATGTTGATTGTCTGCTCTGTACAAAAGGCTGTTATTGTGCGGTTGCGAGTTTTTATTTGTCTATTTTTTAAATTTTTTATTTTGATCAATAAATCGATAACAAGGACCTAAATCGAAAAAGTGCTTCCTAAGAAAGTTGCGTAATTCCTTCTTCTTTCTTATGAGCCCATGTTTATTTTTGATCAATCAGTAACGAATGAGGAATATCGCTTTTAAGGACGGAGCGTTGGAATAATAATAATAAGAAGAAGAAGAAGAAGAAGAAGAAGATGAAGAAAAAGAAGAAAAAAAAGGTTCTGAATTTCAAAAATTACCCACGTTCTCTAATAATGGTTGGCGCGGCGCCACGGGGCTAAATCGCCCCGTGGCGCTCCCGCGCCACCCATGAAAAAAATAAAAAAGAATTTAAAAATTTATTCACGTTTCCTTATTATGACTGCTGTTGCACTGAAGGTTGAATAAGTAGTGGCACCAAAGTGCCACTCATGAATCAGAAACGATAAAATATTCCAATTAATTTTTCATAAACGAGCAGTGATGAAAAAATTAAAAAAACTATTTTTCTACGCGATAGAGGCAAATGGTACTCACGATGGAATTGGGACTCGCGCACCGCTCTAGTCATAATACAAAAAAAAGTTTGTCTGTTAAAAAAGTTAATTTAAAAAATTTGTATTATTCCCTACATTTCTTAAAATTGAATTTGCTCTAAGCACAGCTATTATTATATTAGAATATATTATTAGAATTCATGAGTCATAAAGGAAATGATACTCAAACAAAAACCCATCCTCACACGAGATATTTTAGCTGAATGACGACCTACTACACAACCAAGTTTTTTAACCTAACAAAATATTATAAATTGGTTTTAAATTTTTTCGCAAAGCCTTGTTTTGTGTTATTCTGGAAGTTGAAACTCCAGGGATAATTTTAAACAGATTCCTTTTAATTTAAACTTGATATGAAAGCCAGCGCTTCGTGTGCACATTTGAGAAGCGATTTCTTAAAGTATTATTGTCATAAATGTATAAGGTAAATAAGGAGACACTTTCAAAAGTCGTTTTCCATTAGGAGCGCTTGGCCTTTTATACACAGTACGCTAAATACGCCCCTTTCTAAGTAGGGCTATGTACGCGGTGTTGCGAGACACAAAGTAAATTTATATGTTGTTTCTTGCCGGAAACATTCTTTGCCCAAACAAGTCTAGAAGCTTGTGAAAGAAAAATAATTGTTCAAAACCTTTCTTGTCCCAGTTTTGTCAATCTAATAAAACCCTTAAGTTTCAAACAAGTGTACTTCAAAGAAAAGTATATTATATTAATATTTTGTCAAACAGATTAGGCTTATAAATTAAAAAGTTTTAGGTATTTATATAATTTTTATTATAATACAAATAATAATTTTAAGAAAAGCTATAAGGGCAAATTTTTTAAATTATAACTTGTTTCATCATTTAATGTGAGGAATTAAGTAGCTGTGTGTTGTGATCACCCGAAACTCTTGAATGTTGTTCATTTTAAATTTTAAAGAAGCGGTTGAAATAAACTTTGTGGGAAACTACTTAGGAGAAGCTTAGCCAATTTTCGAGCTAAATAAAACACAAATTAGCTAGTGTTTACTTGGCAGAAAGATTATCTGTCTTTATTTTATAATGAGTTTTTTTTATATTCTCAATTGTTCTTGAAAGTCAAAGTGGTAGTAAATTATTTTTAAAAAATTAATCCCATAATTTTTCTGATTTTCGTATTATCAAGAGCGTGTTCGAATATTTAGTGAAGAAACAATTTTTTATCACTTTTCCAAACTAATTTACTGTCACAGTGTTTATTATTCAAGCTCCCAAGCATTAGCTATTTATATCTGTAAAGAAACAGTGATTTTTTTAAAATGAATAAAAGCAAAAATGCATAAGGTAAGAGTCCGACTGTGTAACAGTTCTTTTTATAATATGCTAAGCAATCCACAGTATAGATTATTCATCTATTGCTTGTAATTTTGGATTAATAAATACACATTTTTCCTTTGTATTTTTAATTTAAAAGTATATTCATAAAATTGCGTTTAGAATTTAAGAAAAAATTACAAATTAATTTGTAAATTATATAAATTCCACAATGACGTTCCTATTTTTTAACTTTTAATATAAGGACAGTTTTAATGCGTTTATTAATTTACAATTACAAAGTTTTTTCAGAAGTAGGTCGTTGGTAGAAATATTTAGTACAATCTACTGTTGATTAAATAATCTACATGGGAGGTATCTCATAATACCAAAAATATATAATATACCGAAAAATGTGCAACTCCTATGTAAAAAAGTACAGAAAAGGTGGCCTTTATAATGAACCTCTCCATTTAAATGACACTCTCCACTATAATGGCATAGTAGCCATTTTAATTCGGCGAGTTAAAATGGAGAGGAAGCTATTATAATAGCCATTTATTGACTTAATTTCACTTCATATATACTCACAAGTGTAATACTGTCCGGGCCGCACGAGTTTCCCCGTGTTGGTTTAATACTGTCCAACACGCAGAAAATCGTGCGGCCCGAGAGACTTAATAAGTATATATGAAGTTAATTTAAGTAAATTATTGGCTATTATAATAGCTTCCTCTCCATTTTAACTCGCAGAATTAAAATGGCTACTATGCCATTATAGTGGAGAGTGTCATTTAAATGGAGAGGCTCATTATAAAGGCCACCTTTTCTGTACTTTTTTATATAGGAGTTGCACATTTTTCAGTATATTATATATTTTTGATAATACTGTCAAACAATTAACTTTTTTCTTGATTTTAATCGTGTGGTTTATTTCACATATAAAAAAACATTTTGCAAAGAATTTAACAGAAATTTTTTAAACATTTAAACAGAAATTTTTTTCTCTCAATAATTTACTTTAAATACTTCAAATTTATTAAACTTTTAGAGTTTTATGCAGATTAATTAAGGCTATTAAACTCTCATGCAGATTAGTCAACAATTGTAAATTATTCGACATGTTGTAGCAGAAATTTTATGGTGTATATGTGTTTTTTGCTCTGCCAACATGTGAAAATATTATAATAAAAGCATGTGCTCCGTTGGAATTACTGATTAATTTTTAATATTAAAAAATTCTTTTGTTTCCTGCAAATAACCTAACTGGCTAGGTTTCTGAGCTCCAGAGCTCCAGAGTAAGCTTTACACATCATAATTCTTATTTAAAAGCAATGGTAAAAATTTTGTGCAAAATAATCTTTAAAGAATCTCGTATTAGTATGACAAATACTATGCTGTTTTTAAGTATTTGTATTTGGTTTTTTTAATTATTTTATTGTTACTATATTAATCGTAATTTACTTCGTAATTAAAAACGAAACAAAATATAGCGTCTAATTTATTGTCTTAGCGTTCAAACAACTAAATTTATTTCAGCTCATGCAGTTTAATAGTTTCGCATATTTGTGGAAAACGTATTTTTTTACCTCAGTGCCCTCGTTTCCAGTACCTTCGTGTACAGTTCCCTCGTGTCCAGTATCCGCGTGTTCTAGAATAGATTCATGCACAAAACAGACGATAGCAAAAAAATTTAATTATATGTTTGTCTGTCCTTTTAGGTGATATATGTTTATAAGTTTTAAAATTATTATGTAAATCAGTTCAAATTTTTTATCTTTTATTTTAAAAAAGCATGAATTTGTATACTGAATTAAAGAAGAATGGGTACAGTGATATTGCGACCACAAACTAGCAAATCTGAATAGTAAAATTTGTTTTTCAAATTGTAGTTTTACATGCCTTAAAATTAATAACCGTATTTATCTATAATTCTAGCGGCGTGGGCCACCGGATATTATCTTTAGATCAGTAAGTAAGTGAGTAAGTAAGTAAGTAAGTAAGTAAGTAAGTAAGTAAGTAAGTAAGTAAGTAAGTAAGTAAGTAAGTAAGTAAGTAAGTAAGTAAGTAAGTAAGTAAGTAAGTAAGTAAGTAAGTGAGTAAGTGAGTGAGTAACTTCCTAACGCTTTCTTTGATTTTGAATAACTCGGCCGAATCAACTCTATATGAAATTTTGAACATATATACAACTCAAAACGCAGAATCGATTGATAATCATGATTTTGTGATCTGACAAATTGTGCGGTCGATCATGACGTATATACAAGTTTTATTTAAAGCAATTATAACTCGACCGAATTAACTCTATAAGTTGAAATTTGGAACATATATACAACTGACAAGGCAGAATCAATTGATAATCGCGGTTTTGTGATCTGACAAATTATGCGGTCAATAATGACGTATATGCAAATTTTATTTAAAACAATTATAACTCGGCCATATGCAAATTTTATTTTAAACAATTATAACTTAGCAGAATAAATTCTATATGACTTGAAATTCGGAACATAGATAGAACTTATAACAAAGAATCGATTAGTAGCGATTTTTTTCTTGATTTGACATTTCTGCGGTCGCTGTAATGTGTTAAGTGTTTACTTTTGATTTAAATATGTTGTAAGATCCGGTCGCCAGTTACAAGACAAGAGTTGAACTTGTTTTTGAGTTTGTAGTGTTGTCAAAAATATATAACACTCTATGATAAAATATAATAGTATATTATTATATATGCTTGTGTTTACTAATTATGTAAACTTATTTTTGTTATTTGACTAATTTTTGTTAGGATTTTTACATTATAAACAGTAAAAACGGTGTCTAAATACATTTTAAATAAGTTTGATTGTTTATTTACTACTTAATACTTTACTAATTCTGATACACAACACATTTTATAGATATATTATAGAAGCCACAAAAATCTAAAACGCACTTGACGATAACACTGGCATAAAAGCATATTTAACATATCTTGAAAAGCAAATACAGTAAAGCGTGATTTTTTAAAAATTTATTTAGAGAAAAAAAAATCTAAAATAATCGTGAAATTTATTTTCAGACTTTTCTTACCAAGATGAAAAAGCATTCTGTATTTAATACATATATTTAATTAAAAATGTGATAATAATAATATACAATACCTTATTTCATAAAAATTATATATAACTTATGCACATATTTAATAAACAACACATATTTTAACATCAATAAAACACGGAGAGATAAAATTTAGTTAAATTGAAAAAATCATATAAATGTTATTGAAAATAGGTATTCACAATAAAAATGGCATATGGTATACGATACATTATATAATAAAAGGTGCATATAGTACATGTGTACAAAATTTTTAACAAAGTACGCATATTGAAAATTTAAACACCTATGACAGTTTTATAACACAGTTTTGAAACATATGTATTTTTCGGGGTCATCGTGAACCACGCTTTTTTTGGCGCTAATCCGTTATTTGCCGATCTGTTTACAAAAGCTTTTGTATGTTGGGTGGAATTTTCCAAAATCGCGAAGTCAGCCAGACATATTACAACCATAATTTCAGCGCCAATGTTATACTTGTCTAGATCCATAATAATTTTTTTATTTTTCCTATAAAGTCTTTTACCACAAAATGTTTAAACAATAAATAACAAAACAAAAACAACACTGAATTAAAACTAAACAAAGTTTTTTACGTTTAATTGTTTATACTTTTTGTGAGTGATAGGTATACAATGTTTCTATAACATTTATTGTAAATAAAAGGTAAATTAGCGCGCGCCAGCAGGATCTAAAGACCCCTTTTTAAACATTTGCCTCTTCTCTGCGAATTTGTTATTTTGATTCACTGAAAAAGGTATCCAGGAAAAAGGTTACCCGGAAAAAGGTTATCCGCGCGCGAGCCAGGTAGGAAAAAGGTTACCCGCGTTCATCGTTTACGTTGTATATCAGATTTATTTTTATTCACACAACAAAAATTAATTTTATACAAAACTGCAAACGATAATAATAAAATTTAATAATAATAACATTTATTAACATTTGACGTATTTCAGGTAACACGATACATTTGTTTTTTAATGTATATTTCCTGGTGTGTCGCATAAGCTAAAAACTGCTTAAAAGTCATCCTCACTGATGTTTTTGTGACCATACATTTTACTTTTGTTTTTTTACCTAATTCCTGCACAATTATGTCTGATCTTCAAAATTATTAGGCGATAAAATTGTATATATAACACAACTATCTATTTTCTGATGTCTTGAAATTTTGCGAATAAGTAAAGTGTAAGTTATAATAAAAAATATTACTGATAACATTAATTTTACTGTATATATAAATCTGACCTTTCTTTCAAAAAAGGTCTGGTTAAAAAAATTTTTATATTGATTAATTTCTGATTTTAGAATGCACTAAGATTTGTATTAAATTTTTAGTAACTCAATATTTAAAAAGTAAAAAAAAAATCTACACAAAATGCCACGCTTCGCTATGGGTGAGGTGGAAAGGGGGACAACCCCACAAGTGGAGAACCGTTGTTAATGGGTTTAAAACAGTCATTATCAAAACTATATAATCTTATAATATATGTTTTAACATCTATATGGTATCCATTCAATATGTGAGGCAAAAGCACATGCCTTAGCTATGTATTGAATGGTACACTCCATCGAAATTTAAAAAAAAACGAACAAAATGATTAATGTTACACGGGAAAAATTTCAGTTTTTTGGGTATTTTTATGCTTTTCGTTAACGCATCAGAAAATGTTTCTGAATTTATATAAAGAAAAAATGTTTCTCCCAAGATTCAAAAAACGTTAGGGTCTCCCCTTATGGAAAAAAAACGCCTTCGCCGGATTTCGAGGGGGGTCGACCGCCCCGCCCCGCCCCCCGCCCTTCCCCCTGGCTACGCCACTGGTTGGTTGTACGGGAACCACCTGGACCTGGTTGCTGGATCTTTTCTTTTATATAAATGTGTCCAGCTTGGTATGGAAGAATCATCGTTGTCTTATGGCGTAACCAACTTATCCGGCAGTTTTCTTATCTACCAAACCAGTGGACAGTTTTATAGTCTGTGAGAGTCTTTACCACTGACATTGCGTTGTAGGAACACTTATCCTGAACGTGTACGACGTTAAATAGTAGAATCAATATCAGGTGTCTCTAAATCGTTTATGAAGACCTACTTCAAATGACCGAACGAACACTGTGTGCCAGTAGCACCCTAGTGGTAAAGGTTGACAACATTGTTAGTTACTGATGTTGGAAGAAGAGTTTTCAGCAATGTGGGGTAAAATTCGTTTTCGTTCCCTCCTAGTTCTGACTGGTCTTAGCGCCTGCATTTTGCATAAACTGCTTAGGGGAGATAAGTTTCAGGCTATGCAACAACTACAAAACAACAAGCAGTTGATTTTAGGATATCACAGCTCACATACAGCCAGCAGCAACCATAGGTGGGCAGCCTCTGGGATTTTTGGGGGTATAAGGGGGGGGGGTCAAATTTTAGGAGAGGGGTGTCTAGCAAGACCCAAATTTTGAGTGGGATGTACCCAATATTTCCACGCTGCCTTAAAATGGGATTAAAACGCGTAAAAAACGTAAAACAAGCTTATAAATGCTTTAAAACTGTGTAAAATGAAAATAAAACTATATTGCAACTTATAAATTTTATTTTTTAATTCTTTTAATAATAATGTGTTTATATATTCTATTCTTATAATTAGGTTAGAAATCATAGTTTTTTTAATAATTAAGTAATAATAGAATAGTAATTTTATTGTCTTGATTATAAAGTCAAGATATCACAAACTTTTTAATCCATAATCATGATCTTATACTTAATTAAAGATTATAATGGGCGTAGCCAGCGGGGGTCTAGACCCCCCTTTTGGGTCGGCAAAGGGAAACATTTGGAGTTAGACCCCTCCCCTTTTAGGTCGCCAAGGATAAAAATTTGGGGGTCTAGAATGACCATTTTTAAAAAATTTTCTCGCGCTTCGCTCAGCGCTCCATTAATTATATAGTCTCCACTCGCGAATTTGTATTACTTTGTTTTGTAATCTTGGTATGACCACGCTAGACCCACCCCATTCTTAATGTTTTAATTGGTCTCCACTTCCAAATTTGTGTTACTTTGTTTTTTAATCTTGATACGACCACGCTGGACCCCCCTTTAGATTGTTATATAGTGGTATTGAAAATTTAAAGGTTAGAAGTAATTTTAAAAACATTTTCTAGTACTTTGCATTGCCCAGCTGTAATTCAATGTACTCATTTTTCAGTTGTAATGTTTTGGAAATCGGAAATTTTAAGGTATCAAATTGTTTATAAAAATTTTTTCTTTGTTTTATAGACTTATTTTTATTGAACAATAGGAAAAAAAATGAAGTATATGACATAAACAAGGCAAAAAAAAACTCCGCGCGAAGCGCGGAAAATGTTTGAGTCCTTTTATAACGCTTAAAAATTTTTCTCCAGGAGGCGAATTTGTGGGGGGTGGGTGTTCCCGGGTACCCCAACTTTAGGGGGGGGGTCAGCAAAATTTGAAATTTTGGGGGGGGGGGGCTATAACCCCCACCCCCCTCCCTGCGCACCTATGGCAGCAACCAGTTATTTTTTGGGACACAAATGTGAATTATTGGCTTTTTATAAAAACCTAAAATAAACTAAAAAATATTGAGTAATTTTATAAGGCAGTATCTGTAGTACTCGAGTACTACAGTTAATTTATATCAGAATACCAAGTTGAAAATTTAAAAACATAATTTAACCATAATTTTTGTGTATAAAGTTGTTTAGAAAAATATTAACTTTAAAAAAAAATATATGTCCAATCCAATCTATAAAAGGTGATTGAATATAATATAGTTATATTTTAAAAAAATCTGATTTTGTACACCGGTGTTAACCTAAAGATCCGCTTAGGCTGGTTTTCGATGTTAAAATCCGCTTCAGATGTTTAAAACAATGACTTCTAATAATATCGCAGCGTGGCAATATGTTTTTTTTTAGTTTTTGAGTTATGCGCTGACAATATTGACTTTACGTGTGGAGCGGATCGACCTTCCACTGCACAGTAAAAATAGAGGGATACCAGCGGGTGGTAACAATTATCAAAACAAAATAGTTTTTATCAAAATTAACCAGTGTATTGTCGTTTAACGTGACAGAATCGTCGTAAAATATAACCTTTATTTAATTGTGACTCTTTTTATCGTTTAATAAAAAAATACAATAAACGTAATCGTCAGAGTCGCCTTGATTTATTACGGATCGCGATTTTGTACCGATTGTCGCAGACCTATTAACCTAATATTTTTTGTGTTTATTTTATAGTTTTCGGCGCATTGGTATGGATATTCCGTCGGCGTTGGCGCTGCGGGAGTTGGGTTTCTCCGGCACCTATTCCGACCTGGGCCGCATATTGGAGGACAAGGCGGAGCAGCACCTGGTGGACTCCAGTCTCGTCTACAAGGCCGCCGCCTTCCCCGATCCGGACACCAAGTCCGCATTCATCGTCGTCACCAGCAATGACGGGTACGCTTATCTGGTGACGTGCAAAATCACCAGAAAAATAGTGCATAATCATCATCGCAAAATTCACCGTAACGTAGTGCAAATTCACCATAACAATTAGAAATGCGCTTGCAAACTAAAATCTGTTAAAAAAACTTAGTTTTAATCATAAAAACATTAAAAATGTTTTAATATTTTCCTAAACCTAAGCAAAGCTCTAAAATCAAGCTAAATTTTATCATTATAAAATTTTGTTGTATTTTCGAAGTGTCGAAATTTAAGGAAAATATTGCAATCGCATTGTACTTATGGTGAATTTACAGCACCTTATGCTTATGCATACATGGGCAAGTTGGTCCGGAGTGGGGGGGGGAGGGTTAAACCCCAAATTAGGGGGGTTAAAATCCGAGAAACGCAAAATACCCATATCGTTTTTTTTTCTGGAGTGCATTTTACCCATATCGTTTTTCGATTTTGAAGGAAAAATAGGTAAAAAACGCTAATTTTAGGTCAAAAAGCCCTTTTTATTGCATTTTTGAGCTTTTTATTGCTTAAAACATTCATTTTGACCTCAAAACTTAAGTTTGGAGCCAGTTAGAAGTCATTTTAAAGACATTTTTTTTCTTCATTTTTCCAAAATTGGGAGGGGGAGGGGGGTTAACCTTTTCTCCCCTCCCTACTTCTAAGTGGGAGGGGTTAAAACCCCCTTCTCAGAATTTGGGGGGGGGGGGGGTCGGTTAACCCCCAAACACACCCCCCCCCCCCCGTGCCCATGTATGACCTTAGGGTGTTTTGGTGATTTTGTAACGTTTATAGTGATTTTGGCCTATGGTGAATTTGTCCATGGTGTTTTTATACGGACCCGCTTATCTCGGTAGCCAGTTGGGGGGGGGGGGGTCAGGATTAAGGATTAAAAAACTTGGAATTTTTGTTTTGAGGGGGGGAAGGGACTGGTCTTTTTTTAGGAGAGGGGCGAAATCTGTTGAAGATCAGAAAAGGGTGGACTCGTGGACCCTACCCTACCCCCACCATCTTCATCTATGACTATATTGCGGTACGCGGTTCTTTCTGTCCAAAAACGATGGTTGGAGCGTTAGCAATAGCAAAGCCATAAGATGGGCAGACGCTAAATGGCCAACTTCTAAAGGTTAGATATAAAAAGAATACCTGGTGGGGTGCGTCCAGTTACTTTAATTGGTTTTATTAGTAAAAGTTGTCCTTTTTCTTGAGAGAACAAAATTTTTAACGAATCATTTGAAACTTCAAAACATTTTGTTCTGCCACCATCATTAAACACTTTAAAATTAAATTAGAATGCAACTTAAAATATCAAAGCTATAAAATATACTGATAAATGTCCGATATTTTGCTTGAAAATATCGGACATTTTTATCTTGCTTTTGTTTAATGTTAAAAATTTTCTTTTTTTTTGGAAAGGAGTCCTTATATCAGGGACGTAGCCAGAGTTTCATTTTGGGGGGGGGGCGGATTGTAGTACAAAAAAAAATTTCGGGGGGGGCTCCCCCCCCCCCCCCCCCCCCGAAATTTCGGGGGGGGGGCGGAGCCCCCCCTTAATTTTTGAAAACGTTAAAAACCAGGGATAAACGTAGACAAAGCTGTATAATACACTGTTTTTGGCCTAATAACCTATTATCTAATGTTTTTAGCGGTAAAAACATGTTTTCTTAGTTAAAAATTACATAAGCACACATTGGCAGAGCCTGGATTTTACAAAAAAGGAATTTAGAGACGTTAGTTTCAAACCGCTTGGCTAAACCAACATTGTAAACCATAGCACATGATCAGCATCTCGGCTCCATGTTTTCTAGGGTACTTACCTATATGAAAAAAATCCGAGCCAATGCTATAGGCGGCAGGAAAATTTAGGAGGGGGGAGGTACATAAATCAACCAATATGATTGTTTGTTCTGCTTTCTGTGTAGTACTTATTACTTATAAAAATTATTGTACTAACTTTGAAATAACATTAGCATCAGGCAACATAAATAACGAGATATATATGTATGTATACTATAGAAAGTGACCGCTGAGCGAAGCGAAGCGGAACAAATTTTTGGTTTTTGGGGGTCCATTGGGGTACTAAAATTATTTTAAAGTTTGGCGCCTAGCGATTAGCGAGGCGCTAGAAAATTTTGAATTTTTAGCCTCTGAAAACCCCCAAATTTTACTATCTGGCGACCATTTCGGGGGGGGGGGGGCGGCCCCCCCCCCCCCCCGCCCAACCTCTATCGTTATTTTTCTACTGTCCGACCGTTTTGGGGGGGGGGCCCGCCCCCCCCCCCCCCTGGCTACGTCCCTGCCTTATATTAATACATTTCGTTAGATAGAAGTCGTAACTTACGCGTTTTAGTTAAGATCGAAAAATTAATCCTACAACAATAACAAACAACAACAAAAAATTATTCCTTCTAAACGTCATTATTATTTTTTCTGGAGGTTTCTTTTGTTTGTAAATATTAAATCTTATTGTTAAAAATATTTTAGGCGCTTGTTAGCTTCCAGTCACGGCGATCATGCCGTCTATGTTACAGAAGTAGCAAGTGGAAGAGTACTGCACAGACTTACCGCCCATTCTAGAACAGCATGGGCATTGGCCTTTCACCCCTCCAACAGCAATGTGCTTGCCTCCGGCTGCTTAAATGGAGAAGTTCGTGTATGGGATTTAAAAGTAAAAATTGTTTGTTTTTTTTTTTTGCTTTTTATTTTTATCGTTTTTAGTATTTTAGATTATAAAAATAAAAAAATATTAGATAGTAGGAGCGTCGTTGACCATAGGTAAAATCAAGTATATCACAAGTTTATACTTCCATCAAGTATATACTTCCAAAAAATTGGAAAAATTAACAACACCTCCCCTAAAATTTTGTAACTTACAACTTTAAAGTCGGGAAACTTTGAGTCGTCAATCGGGAACTTGGATCTCACAATTTAAAATCGCAAAAACCACAGCCTAAATTTAACCTCCCATATCGTTTTTTTTAATTTTGAATCCAAATTCTCAAAATTTTTCAACAGCTAGGAGTTACTCAAATACTGCTCAAAAGAACGCCTATAAAATTCTAAAATTTGGCTTTACCAAAAAAACACACCTTCTAGATTTTATTTTTATCTTTTGTTTTTGGAATTTAAAAAAAACGATAAAAATAGGACTTTTTGAGCCATTCTTTTCGCGCGATATAGTCACTTGATTTATTTATTCCAATACATATCATTTGCGTATAGTGTACCAATATTTTTTTTAATTTCAGAGCGGATGCAGCGAGCATTTGGTGGTGGACGCAGAGTCAGCCGTGGCGTCGGTGGCTTTCCATCCGCAAGAGCGTCTCCTGGCCATTGCCGTGGCCAACCGCCTCGTCCTATGGGACTGGCTACAGACGGAACCCCTGGCCAGTGCCCTGGCTTCGGACTCCGAACGAATACGGTACCTAGTTTTGTTGATTGTCTTAATGTTAAACATACTTATCAATTGTTTGTTACATTGTTACTTGTCCTATCTTTAGCGTGGTTCCGAACTTAGTCCGGAAAAATAAATAGGGGTTAATTTTTACCACTGCAAGAATCTTTAATTCACCCATGCCCTTTTTCGCATGGGTTCTTTTTTATACTGAAATTATGTTTTTAAGGAAAGCTTATGATTAAAATTTTACTAAAATCCGCCTCAGAATAGGGTAGTGCGGGGTTTATTTAAAAAATTCCGAAAGAAAATGTCGAAAAAGGAAAAATTTCAGAGGAAATTGAGGTCCGCGCAAAGGCACCTTACAAAAATCTCTATACCGCTTTCAAAAATTATTTAATTTCTTTTAAATTTTATAGTTTAAATACCTAGGCTGAGTGTAACCTAGCTTCTTAGACACAAAACTGTGCTTTAAGTTTAAAAAAAAATTATGAGAACAAAAATTGGCAAAAAATAAAACATTAGTATTTTAATTTATTGCCGATTATGACTTGAAAGTAGATTGTATCAGATCTTTTATCACAATAGTCCTAGGTACAAAAATATAAAAATTGACTTTTTTAATGACTACATTACATACTGTTTTAGTTATGTTAAATTTGACCGAAGCGGAACGCGGCTTTACACGGGTATAACCAATGTTCAACACGCTAGCAGCCGTAACAGAAAAATGGCTCCTCCTGAAGTCATGCCATTTCGGTAAGACTATGTTGGACTGATAAGCGATAGGCGTTTTCTTTTAGTTAATTTATTTAGTTTTTTTTTGTTAATTTGTGATAGATATTTTAGTAATTCTATCTTACTTTTTGTCTAGATTAATATGTGTTTGTAAATATGATTTGATAAAAATATTGTATTGTATTATTAAATAAAAAGGCTAATATTTTAAAATTGTAGGTGTGGTCAATTGCTAATAGCTCGTCGTGAATTGCTGCAAATGCGATCTGAACTATCAAATGTACACTATGGACTTTTTACAAGATACCAGGTAAAGTATTAATTTTGCAATCTATGGTGCGTAACATTATCTTGTAAAATATTCAAATTGAACCAAAGTATTATTAAAAAATATTAAGAATAAAGAATGTGGTTTTTTCTTTAACAAGACAAGACTTAATCTTAGTTAGAAGGATGGGTAAATTTCTCGACGAATTATAAAATGCTTTAAAAACAAAGTTTAAGTCAAGAAAAAGTTCCTTAAGGTTTCATTTTGAAGTAACCCATTCCCACAACTTTCAACGAAAAAGTTTAAAAAATTTATATTACCTTATAAAATCAAACGAATGTCTAAGCTTTCAATTGCGAAAACTCAAAAAGCGACTATCGGCAAACTTCTCGTTTCACCTAGCCTTCATTCTATTCCTGGAGAATAATACACCATTGCGAAAGGGTTCGATTATGGGAAGTTTAATCATCACCATTGAGAATTATTTTGATCCTCGAGCAGTTGATCTCGTTAGTACAACAGCAAAATGTTTTAACAACGTAATTTATTAGCAATAAATCGTGAAATGAAAACTTTGCGTTTTTCTAACCGTAAGTAAAAGGAAAAATACGTAATAGAGAATGTATCACTGTGTATTAAATTTCTTCTCTATCCGTGCATCGCTTTGACAAAAATTTAACTTCCCGGGAGTTAAATTTGACCCCCCCCCCGGGGGTAAAACTTAACCCCCCGGAGAGAGGGGTCAAATTTAACCCCCCGGGGATCAAATTTATTCCCCGAGGGTTAAATTTTACCCCGGGGAGTCAAATGTAACCCTTTTGGAGGTTCAAATCTGACTGCCGGGGGTTAAATTTGACCCCCCGGGTTGTCAAATTTAGCCCTCCGGGGGAGGGAGGATCAAATTCTATTAAAATGCACGGATAAGGAAGAAATTTAATACACAGTGATACATTCTTTGATATCTATGTATTCTTAATAAAACCTAAAAATCAACCAAAACTTTATCAAATCAACTGTGCGGCGATTATTCTGGATATCAATTGCTTAAAAATCAAATACTGGAAGTTGGAATCAAATTTTCAGACACCCGCGGTTCACCCAAATATCCCCCTGGCCCTAGGGTTCTGCTGACTAGACTGCATGTGAAGATAGTTAGTTATGTTTTGTGAATATGTGTTTCATTTGAAGAAAAGTTTGATAAGATATCTTTTATCAATATTCACTTGGGCTTTTTTTATTCCCAGCAAATTATCCTTTTTTCAAGTGAATGGTATTTTTTCCTAGACTCAAGAGCTTCTGGCAAGTATCAGATTGCGTATAGTTTAATTTCCCAGTATTATGCTAAAACAAAACTGTCTTATGTTTTGGCATAGTATACTACAGTAATTGAAAAAAAGTTCATGAAGAAATAAATAAAAAAACTAATTACACGTTTTAACTTTAAAAAAGTAAATAGATAATAATCAAAATGCAATAATATTAAAAATGCAAAATCAAATTTAAATGACAAAATATTTTATGCAATTTTATTTAAATCGCACTGATTCTGGTTGTTCTTTTTTAGTACGATCGACATAAAAAAGTTGGAAATTATGTGTTTTTTTCTCGGTTTAGAATGCAGAAATAAAAGGTTTTTAAACCGTTACACACTTTTATATAAAGTTTTTTTTTATTTTAAGAATTTGCTTCGTCGTTATGACGATTTGCGTCGGCAACATCCGGAACTGGCCCTTTCCGAATCTCCCGAGAGTTTTGCTGATCCCGCAGTTTCCGGGACTACCGACTCCGATACGGCGGATGCTGGCGAATCCGGACTTAGCGGCCGACAGGATATGACGGACCTGGACGATTTAAGGTAGTTATTGCTCTGTTTTATTTTATGTTATGCTATATTTTGTGTTTTATTTTGTTAAAGCAAATGCTATAAATAATGGACACGTTGTACTGAATTTATGCAACAAAACTAAAAAAAACATTAGGCAAACATTAGAATTAAAAATAATAATAGAGTTGAAATTTAGGACATTTTTTCGCTCCACCAGACGACCGGGAACCCCAGAAGTCAGCAGTTCCAACTGGCTCCTCGACTCGAGACAAGATGAAAGTGCGAATGAATTCGCTGACTCGGGTAAGTGAGCAAGGAGTATCATTATCGTTTTGCTAGAATTGACCCCTCCCTCTCTTTTTCAATAACAAAAATTAGCCAACTGTAAGACATAGACAGCTAAATTTTAATTAACCACGTCTTGGTTTTTGCCGGGCCTGTCGAATCAATATTATAAGCTGAATTCGTGCGTATGTTCCCATTTTCAACGCGCTAAACAGCGAAAAACTTACCCACGGATAAATAAAAATGGTTTTTCAGTGGATTACAATACCTTGTGTGACTTCCAGATTTTGAGCGCAATACGCTGAATATTTTACAAAAGAGCCATGTCCACCTTGACTCTAATTTTAAAGAGCGATTCACAAAGTTTAATGAAGCTGACCTTTTATTGGACTAATAAGACCACACACACGCACGCACGCACGTACACACACACACGCACGCGCGCACACACACACACACACACACACACACACACACACACACACACACACACACACACACACACACACACACACACACACGCACGCACACGCACACACACACACACACACACACACACACACACACACACACACACACACGCACGCACGCACGCACGCACGCACGCACGCACACACACACACACACGCACACGCACACACTACGCATACTTAAAGTTGCCTCCCACTTTACAAGCCTTTCCTCCCACGGCAAAAAAAAATTTGACAGACAATTTTGTGGACTGATAACCCGCAACATAATAAAGCGAAACACGTCAAAATGCTAATATTATTAAACGTAATACGATGCCGTGACTTGTTTGCTTTTCAGCCTCTTCAAGTTCCGCACGAGCGTTTATATCTGTTCCGCCGGTTGATGCAAGTTACGATATTCCCCCCACCCTTCCACCGGCCGACTTTAGTGGGAATTTGCCAGCACCCAACAGCTTGCGACGACGGCTCCAGCTTTTGTCTGGAGACACTGGTAAATCCTTCGGTTTTTAACTTTTGTATTTCAAAATTTGAAAATAAAATTAATATTGTGACGAACAAAAAGTTGCTGTGGATGTGGAAGGTTTCAGAAAATTTCAATTGATAATTTAAAAATAGCGAGCTGAATTTTAAAAGACCCATTATTCAACTGGTTGTCCAATGTGTCCAATGTTGTCCAATTTCGTCCAACGTCAGCAATCAACTTTGTATTCAGATAAAACGTTTTTCCTTTTAAAACAGTAGCGATGAACAGTTTATAAAAAAATTTGGGTTAAAGACTTTCGTTTTATGAATAACTGGCCCATATTAGTAGCGAGTTCTAATATTGTGTAAGATGATATAAACAGCAATTCTATTGGGATATCCACTCAAACTAAAACATTACACGTCATCGGAGCGGGAATGTCTAGAACAGAACACATTCATTGTTTTAATAATTGTCTGACCTTATATGGGAGCATTGTTTAAATTATTGGCGCGTCTATACTTAAGGTATTAGTCGTTTACTAAAAATCGTAATTATTAAATAAAATTTTAATGAATTATACACGTTAAGCTTATTATACAGACCTGTGCACTGCCCTCCCCCCCCCCTCCTCGGGGTTTTATTGGGGGAGCAAGCAGGGGAGAAAGAAAAAACATGAAAAAAAGGAGAAAAAAAGGGAAAAGGGAAAAAAGGGACAAAAAAAGCGAAAATAAGGTAAAAATAGGTCTAATATTGGCTTTAAATACATTGAAATAGGCTAAAAACTGCAAAAAATTGGCGATGGTGGCATCATCATAGGTCAAAAAGGGGGTCATAATTTTAGGATGCTTTTTCATTTTTCGGCGGGATGGGGGAAAGGCAAATCCTTCAATAAAGCGGGGGGGGCATTTCCAGACCGTGCACGGGTCTGTATTATACAAAGGATTTTTTAAAAAAGAAAAAAAGATCAGTAAAGTAATGAAAGTATTGTGATCGTTGTACGTGAAAAGTCTTTTTTTGTGGTAAAGACTATAATGCAACGAAATCCCTCTGTTTAGATCCAATCGGTGAAAATCTCGGACGGGAATACGCGGACGAAGCTGGCAGATCCGGAGAATCCGGATCCGAAGAAGGTCGCGTGACTGCTCCGTTGTCCCCGGTCCATCTAGAGCGGCTCAGGGACGCCGTCGGATATGCCCGACACCTCACCAGCAGAGGGATGCAAGTATGATGGAAACAAAATATAAGAAATATTGTATAAAATATTGGAATAGGGTAATATACTTTTGAGTCGTTACTACACCATAAAAAGTCAGAATTTCTATAAAATCAACGTGAATCTGAATTATTTTGTCTGTCATTGTAACTACGTTTGGGAAAGTTACAACGTCCGCTGAGGTACCCAGCAAATGGCGTGGGTCCCTAAAGAATTTAAGTATGGAAATTTTTTTGGAGGGAAAGTGTTTTTGTTGGTTTGCATAGCTTTCGTGGAAAACGAAGCAGGTTTTTTTTTATTTCCTGTTTGGAAGAAGGGGAAGAACTTTCCCTCAAGACCGGATTTTCCTTTTCCCCTAGCCCAAACTCATCCACTGTAATAGCACTGTAGGTGCTTTTTAAAATTTACCCATGGGTTATGATGCGTATGCCCTCTTCCTCCTAATACAATTTTTACCTTCACCCAGGGGAAATATCCCCCTGCTAAGCTACAGTAGATTGAGCACCTATGGCTATGACTATAGTATAAGCCTTATTCTAACCTTTTTCGTCTCTCCACATATGGTGGATGAGCACACTTTTTTTAGCCGCGGCTGGAATTTTTTTAAAGGTTTTCCTTCTTAGAATCTAATTTTAGTTTTTAGTACACGTGAGCTTTAAAATGTCATTTTTCGCCAGTAACGCCAAATTTTGGGAAATTACATTTATGTTCATAGGAGTTGAAGGGAGAACGCTCCCCGCTAGCCGGAAAAATTTTTATATCGGTGATTTAATCTGGAATGGAAGATTATCTTAATCCAATTTTGGAATAGTGAAAAACGAAATGTTTTTAAATTGTCTTTAAAATGTTCTAAGTTTGGATTAACATATTAAATGGTAAGTTTTGTATGGCTGGGTTGTGGCAATTTTCATAAAAGCTGTTTAATTAATATTTCTAATAAAATATTCTAGGATTTTCTGTCGCACCACCATTCAGTAATGACAGATTTGCAGCGTTCTTATGCAGAACTATGTAGAAGTGCCCATTCGTTGGTGGAAAACTTTCGCAACACTTACGAAGACATGTGCCGCCTCCAGGTAATTCATTTATATAAGCTGTTTAGCTTTGTTTAAATCGAAATAGGTAAGCACTGATAGGGCCATCAAATACTAAGCATAGCTACAGTTTCAGTTAGAATTGCGTATTTTCATATTATTAATGTTTTTGCTACGACTCAGTCTCACACGTTTCAGTACGAAAGGATATTTAGTCACTCCTTCACAAACAATTTTTAAGTCTTCTTTATGTGATCTCTTCGTTTGTTCGTTCTGTTTGTTTGTGCGAACAAGGTGCAAAACAACCAATTTTTATGTTATTTAAACATTTTTAAAGCGTTATTAATTAGGTAATGATCAGTTTTTTGGGAATTAGAAAAATCTTGAATTTTCGTTAAAATGCGACTTACTAATATTTAAAATAATAATTTCAAATTTTTAATTTTTAGTTTTTCAAATTATAATTTTCTAAAAAAATTTAAAGCACTATTATTCTAAAGATTTTGTGCTCCACATTCTATAAAAAGTTTTTTGCAAAAAAGGTTTTTTTGCCCCCTGAGTAAGTGAAAGTCTGATTTCATTAGATTTTGAGTGAATCATAGGTGTGCAGCCTCACAGGTTTTTTTGGGGGTATACCCGACCATCGAAATAAACGGGGGGGGGGTGTCCCAAAAAAACTTTTTGGTGTATACTCAAATACCCCATTTTAGCGTTTTTAGTACTGGGACCCTCCAAAATTAGGGGTGGTGTCCGGGGTACCCCCAAATTTTAACGGGGTGGGGAATATCGGCAGTATTAGGGATTTTGGGGAGAGGCAGGGACGTAACCAGGGAGAGGGGCGGGGGGGGGGGCTACCGCCCCCCCCCCCCGAAACGGTCGGACATGGGGAAAAATAAGGATAGTAGTTAGGCGGGGGGAAGGCGGCCGGGGCCCCCCCCCCCCCGAAATGGTCGCCAGACAGTAAAATTTGGGGGTCTTCAGAGGCTAAAAATTCAACATTTTCTAGCGCCTCACTAATCGCTCGGCGCCAAGCTATAAAATAATTTTAGTACCCCAATTGACCCCCAAAAACCAAAATTTTTTCCGCTCTGCTTCGCTCAGCGGTCACTTTCTATAGTATACATACATATATCTCGCTATTTATCTTGCCTAATACTAATGTTATTTCAAAGTTAGTACAATATTATTTATAAGTAATAAGTACTACACAGAAAGCAAAACAAACAATCATATTGGTTGATTTATGTACCTCCCCCCTTTTTTTCAAGCCGCCTATAGCATTGGCTCGGATTTTTTTCATATAGGTAGGTAGGTACCCCAAAAAACATGGAGTCGAGATGCTGCTCATGTGCTTTGGTTTACAATGTGGGTGTAGCTAAGGAAAGGTCTCTAAATTCCTTTTTTGTGAAATATAGGCTCTGTCAATGTGTGCTAATGTATAATTTTTAACTAAGAAAATATGTTTTTACCGCTAAAAACATTAGATAAATAGGTTATTAGGCCAAAAACAGTGTATTATACAGCTTTATTCACGTTTATCTCTGCTTTTTTAACGTTTTCAAAAATTAGGGGGGGGGGTCGGAGCCCCCCGAAATTTTTTTTTGTACTACAATCCACCCTCCCCCCAAATGAAACTTTGGGTACGTCCCTGGGGGGAGGGGTATAAGCCCCCTCAACCTTACCCCTCGCCCACCTATGCTGTGAACCGTTTAAATAACCTTCGTTTTACAAACGAAAATCCAGTAGTCATTATAATTATTGTGACTCATTTAGGTTACACACATAAGTGGGCAGCCTCCCAGATTTTGGGGGGTGTCCCAAAAATTTTTTTGGGGTATACCTCAAATACCCCATTTTTAGCGTTTTTAGTACAGGTACCCCCCAAATTTTAAGAGGGTTTCCGGGGTACCCCCAAATTTTAGGGGGGGGAGGTGTCGGCTATATTCGGGATTTTTTTTAGGGCTTCCCCAACCCCCCCCCCTACCCACCTATGGTTACACACACAGTTTACACCAGTTAGGTCCACAAAAACATAAATTAGACTCGTATACATTGACTCTATACCCGCTATGATTCATTCTTTTGTGCCAAGGAGAATTAGTGTTTGTAGCAAAGGGTGGTGCGAAGACAAAGTAGCAGCGACCTGGAGATGGGAGATGCCGCCAGCGCCCTCCTACGTGCTCTCAGCCGCATGCAAGGGATACTGGTTAGCGGCGGAGGAATGCCAGACCTAAACGACCAATCACAACCGGTAGGCGATATAATCCCGAATTCAAACGACCAATCACAACCGGCAGGCGGGGAAATGCCGAACTCGGACGACCGATCACAGGTGACGGTGGAGGGGCCGCCAGGGGAAAGACCCATTCTGCGCCAAACCAACACGCTCATTCAAGTGTTCGAATCGCTGCTCACGGAGGACGTTCTGAGAGTTCACAACCTACCACCAGACATTTTTAGAGGTGAGCTCCTCGGTTATTTTTATTTTTTTAGTTTTATAAGCAATTGCTGTTTTATACAGTATTTTATAAAATAAAATGTTAAAGTCGTTGTTGTTAAAAAACAACACAAATCTTTGTGGTTTTGGAAGTTTTAATGTTAAAAATAGTAAAATAAGGTCTTAAGAAGAGTTCAATCAACAAAATGCCAAGCTTCTGCTTTGGAAGCTCAGTTCATCATTAATTTTATTATTACTTGCTTTTGTTAAGTTTGTATATCCTAAAATAAAGGTGATAAATTTTTGTTTTAAAATTAGTCCTAGAAAAACTTAGATTTTTTTCATTTTAACAACTTTTTTATTAACTGGAACTTAATCACCTCTAGATTTTTATAATGTGAGTTTTGAGATCAATTCTACATGAAGAATAAATTCGGAGGGCGGCCCAAAACCCAGTAAATTATCCTTCTAAATTTTTTGGTGCTGTTTATTGAGAATAGCCACTATTGTTGTCATAAGTGAACATGGTTCGGGTCTTCGGGAAGCAAAATGATTGATAATCGGTATGAGGTGAAAGAGGTTCAGCTAAATCGCTGGGCTTTAACGAGAAATCAGCTCGGGTACAAAAATGTGAAACCTGTGCAGAGATATCAGATGAAGTCCAGTATCGACAAAACGCAACTTTAAAATTGTTGATTAATTATTAATACAAAAATCATGCCTACAATATGTTGTTAGGTATAAAAATTCTGCAAAACTAAAATTCTGTTATAATAATATCGTGGTTGTTGTAGACAATTGTGAATATAAAACTATAAGTTGGTTTGAGGCAGGGGAAAAGGTTCGCGAAAATCCAGGTTAGGAAGTGAGGCTAAACTAATTTAAAATTTGAAAAGAAGCCACAAATTATTTCTAATTTTTCAAAGTAAGAGCGGTATGTGGTTGGGTAAAACAGTGAAGCTTTATTTGGCTTGGCTCTACTTAAGACCCAGAGACCCTATTTTTGACTTGATCAAAAAAATACCCAATTTTTGTAGAAACTTTTCTTTAAATTATGGCTATTAAACGCTGATTATATTGATTTTTTTGATAATCGTATAATTATTGATTTTTTTAAAATTTTAATTTACAATTTGCTATAGATTTATTAAATGAAAGCTATAATATTCAGAATTTTTAAATTATAATAATAATTTATGTTGTTCGAAGTCCGGGTAGGTAAGACAGTAAAACATTATGTTTAACTGTGTTTTGTAACATATTTTAAGTGAATTTTATAATTTTTTTTTCATTTTATAAGTTTAAAAAATCTCCACATATCATCCTAATCTGTAAAAAACGTTTGTAATGCTTCTTGCTGGCGTTTCTTTTTATTTTTTATTAAGAAAAACATCATTTTATTAAGTACCTAATATTTTGTTATATAATACATTTTTTTAGTTTTATTTTTTATATTATTTTTTCTATTGTATTGTTGTTGTTGTTTGAATTTCTGAGGGTTTTTAGAAAGAAACAAAAAAACCGTTTCAAAATCGGATTTTCCGGACATGTAGCACGGCTGAAAAAATAATTTTTTCTTTGCTTTTCGGATCTATTTGTTTTATTTTGTACAAAACAATGTTGTTAGATCGTCCTAATTAGATTAAAACTGATAATTTATTTGTTTTTAATTTATTTGGTTTCTTTATTTGAAATTCTTTAAACGCACGTATAACTGTTTTCAGTAAACCTTAACACCCGTATAACTGTTTTCAAATAATTCATTGAAAAACTTAAGTGTCCATCTTTTAGTTGTCCATATTTAAAGTGAGGTGTTTTTGCTCATTAAAATATATTATTTGTGGTATACGTATAGCCCCACCCACTTATATATATATTATATAAAACAACAAATGAACTTGTGAATAAAATAATAATTTAAGGTTTAAAAATTTAAAAGCCTTTTGCATCTTTAAAACTTTTCTTTTGTTTAAAAAACATTTTTTTCATAAATAAATAAGTTTGCCTCTTATACACGAGCTTTATTTGTAAAATAAGCCTATTATTTACCTAAAATAAACTATTTGCGGTATAAAAATTTAAATCTATTTAGATTTTAGATTTTGGATTTTAGAACTTAAAAAATTTTTTGTCTTTTTTTATAGCTAAATATGCTTTTTAAAAAAATAATCATGGACATCTTCATGCTGGATAAGGTTTTTTACTAAAGAGGAAATGAACCTTTCTCCCCAACCCCAAAACGGATTGGGCTAAATACGATATTGTTGGAAAGCTTACAGTTCGAGGAATGTCGTAAAAATGTTGAATATTTGAAAAAAAATAACATGGAAACCTTTATGCTGGACAACACATTTTCACCGAAAGGGAGGGACCTATCTCCCCAACAGCAAATTGGATTGGGCTAAACGAGATATTATCGGAAACATAAATGAGAACGGTCGGGGGAAGCTGAGGGGGGTGGGGATTACTCGGGGTAAATCAAATTTTGAATTCTAGGAGGGGGGGTCCGGACCCCCCCATAGATTTTTAGGGGGGTCTAGCCGGGAGCTGACGCCGTTCCATCCCGCATTGAGGCATATTTTTTCTCCCGCAGAGTGGTCTTCCCTGATTGGTCAGCCAAGGAAAAGAAATTTAGAATAATTTTGCGTTCGTAGCCTTTAAAATAAAGTGTTTCGAACGTTAAAACAGTGCAAGTTATACACTATGCCACTTAAATTAAATCAGTTTTTAGAAAAATGAAAATTGCCGAAATTAAATGTGTGCATTTAATTTCGGCACTTTACAAACAATCCATTGTTTCTCAGTCAAAAAAATCATCATTTTCAAAAATTTAAAAGCCTATCATTATATCCAGACAGTTTTTTTTAATTTAAGTTTCTACTTGTTATTCAACGTGTAACTGGCAAAAAGTTACAGCTAAAATGCCAAATTGTATTAAAATGTGGGAAAAAAGTGCATTTAATTTCGGCCCTTTTTAAAAGGACCCGCTTAATCGAGTTTAAGTGCAGTGCTATGACCCCTACACATTTCAACGTTGCCTTTAACTATTTACAACTACAATTAACACCCGACCACTTAATTCAACCCGTTTTTACCTACAGCAATATGTGTGCCGAAATTACACACTATTTTATTTTATAACGATTGCTCATGCTCACCACAGAACGCAACGTAGAACCACGGGGATTAAAAATTCAGAAAATAGACTAAATTTTACCAGGACAGTTTAATTTTTAAACCAATTTATTGCGTAATCATGAAATGCCCATGTTCTAAAAAGGAGTAACAATTTAATTTTTTATAAATCACACAATTTCACATGAAAATATCATTACATAACAAATAAAAAAACTAACAAAAGTTCATTTGTACATATAATTAGCTCTCATTTGAACTATTAAACGTCGTATTCCGTCCAGGATTACCAAAGATATAGTCCAAAATCAAAAACGCCCAATTGAGAAAAGCGCCGAAATTAAATGCACTACCCTAGATACTGTAATAACTCAATAAAAAATTATTATATCTCTATAAAATTTCATACAGCAAATACAACCGTTCCATATGAACTTGGAGCAGAAAAATTATGGGAATTGTGGTCTGGGGCTTAAAAAAAAGCTAGAAGAGGTCCAAGAAAAGAAGAGCCTATTATTATTATTATTATTTTTTCGTTCTAAGACAAGAACACACAAAAGCAAGTATACACCGCACTGTACTTGTATGACCCATAAGCAAACTAAATATTTTTTTAATACTACCCATTCATTTCCAATCCCAAAAAAATTCATACTTCCAAATTTAAAAAAAACACTAAAAACCTTTTATTTTCAAAACACGAAAAATATTAA
The DNA here is from genome assembly GCA_030248175.1 of Microlaimidae sp. YZB2_3. Classification (NCBI taxonomy): domain Eukaryota; kingdom Metazoa; phylum Nematoda; class Chromadorea; order Desmodorida; family Microlaimidae; species Microlaimidae sp. YZB2_3. The sequence continues at coordinate 62,774 of JASAMX010031049.1, read as the reverse complement.
AAAAATTAATAAAAAAAATAAAACCTAAATATCACAATCATCAATTACAAATCCAATTTTCACAACTTCCAAAAACCCCACTCTTTTAAAACACTTCTTATTTTTTACTTTTTTATAATATTTAAAATAATTCATAAATTAATTCAAAAATTTTTAAATTTTTTAAACTATTAAAATGATAAAAATATAGTAAAATTAAATAAAATAATTAATATTTTCAACTCAAACAACTTAATATTTCCATTTAGCGAGCTTTCGAGCTTCTTTTCCACTTTAATTACGAGCTTTTTGGAGTATTTTTTATTATTTTATATTTTTTTAAACTCCAAAATTTTATTAATCTAAAACGAAAAACACAAAATATAATTTAATTAATATAATATTTTTATCATAAAATTATTTTTAAGTGGAAAACATTATAGTGTGCGTGAAATAAAGCTAAAAAAAACATTTTTAATAGTATATGGTTGAAATATATCTGGCTGACCTCGTAAATTTGTAAAGGAGGCGGAGAGACATAAGTGGACCAATTAAAATTGTGCGGTTATTACGCATTTAAAAAAACGAATTAGACCGCATAATTTTTTTAAATTCCCGTTTTTTCAGAAAGTATACAAAAGTTATTCAGCTTTCACTCTCTAAAAAATTGAATTTTTATTCAAAATTCAGTAATTTGATAATTAATTGTTAAAATATGGTAATCTTTATTATTTAACCATATTTACTGAAAAATTTAACTGATTTTGCTGTTAAATAGTCAATTTAATTCTACAAATCATCGAGGTCAGCTAGGTTTGATTTGCCGATAACAAATAAACACAAACGGTATATAAAAAAAGTTATAAATAAATAGTTTTAATAAAACCAGTAAACAGTCTGATACGATATTGAATCAAATGGTAAAATCAAAAATTAGCGAACGCAAAATTAAGCTCAGCTTTTTTTCTCAGCTGACCAATCCGAGAAGACCTTGGAGAAGGGAGAGAAGGTTGCCTCGGATGCGGGTATGGAACGGCGTTTAGCTACCAGGGGGGGGCGAAATTTTGAAATTAGAGGAGGGTAGGTGCAGGGGCGTAACCAGGATTTTGGAAAGGGAGGTTGTACTTGTACTCCATACAATATTTTCAAAAGGGGAGGTTGGGGGTTGTACTCCAAATTTTCAAAATACCGTAAAAGAGACATTAAAAAAGAGTAAAATTTTTTGCGCTTCGCGCTAGGTGATTTATTTTGTTGTTATTTGCATTGTTTTTTAAGTTAAACTTGAAAAATTTCCGGTTTAAAAAGGTATAACATTGAAAATCGTGTGATAACACTAAAAAATTTTCTAAAATTGTCTTTGAAATTTATTAAAAACATCGCTTAAATGTTGTAAAAAGGTATATAAACGAGCGCTGAGCGGAGCGAAGCGCCAGAAATTTTTTAAAATTGTTCTCTCGGACACCCAAATTCCCGCCAACCAAAAGAGGTTGACCCTACAACCCCTGCTAAGTAAGCCCTTGGTCAGTGGGGTCCGTTTCCAAAGCAAAACATTGTAAACCATAATAACTTAATAATTGTTTTTTTATAGGATAATACTACATTTTATTGAATAAGCGATATTCTGTATAAAAAAACTGTAAAATCATGAAAATATGATGAAAATTAGTTTTTGAAAGAAAATTTAGTATAAAAAAAGTACCTAAAATTTTCGGGGGGGAGGTCAATTACAATACTTAAGGGGTCAAGGTAAAAAATTTGAAACTGTAGGGGCCCTATTTCTCTGGTCCAAAATTTAGAGGCTAGATGAACCCCACCAGCCCCCCTCTCACCTTGATTGGAAATATTACCGATCACACTACTGCATAAGCAACAGGCAAAAAGCTCCCGGCAGTTCACACTGCTGCGATAGGCGATAGTAACTTCGATAGGCGACTGGCGACAGGCAAAAGTGGTTGGATCAAAGTTCTAATCTTATCGCAAATTTACGATAGGCGACAGCCAAAACACAAGCAGTTTCAGCATACTACCTCAGAAAATCGTAAATTAACAGATTTATGTAAAGAAATAACGCTTCCTGAATTCAACTTAAAAACACACAAATTTTTGTTTTTTAATATTTTTAATTCACCTTTTCACAAAATATACAAAAATTAACCAAGTTAACTTTAAAAAATTTGCATTTAGATTCCAGATTAAGTAATTGATAAAATAATTATAAAAATAAAGTTTTTAATCTTGTTAAAAATTATGTCTTAAAATGAATTTTAACTTTCATAGTTTAACCGGCAGTTTTTTTAAATGAGGTTTATATAAATTTTTATAAAAATTGTACACTGCGCACTGTTTTATAAAAGTTTCACAAACATTGATTTATTTGTAAAAATAGGCTGGTTTTTTTTTGTATCAGCCCAATGTGTGTATAACGCTAGGATTTTAAAGTTACAAAGAAAAAATTGACATTAAAAAACACAAGATGGACATTTACAAAAAAAAATCGAATGCTTATAATTTTAAAAAAAACAGTGCTCTGGGCCTATTTATAAAGGTTTTTGTAATTGTAAATTAATAAACGCATTTAATTTCTTCTATCTATTAATAAAAAATACATGCATAACCTTCAAATTTACGGAATTTATAATTTTGTAATTTTTAGAATCTGAACGCAATTTTATTAATATATTATAAAAAAACAAAAGAAAAATATGCGTTTATTAATTTATAGATTTAAATTAATTAAGGCAATTTTTATGAAATAGCCCCTGGCCTTGAAAAATATACCGTAATTGAAACATAAACAAAAAGTCAAGCTTCTACCCTAAATATCACTCCTCAGAGCTTAGTCATTAAGAGCGGAGGAAGCTCCGAATAGAGCTTTTAATTTTATTTATTTTTCTTTTTTTCTTTTTTTTTCGTCGTTTAAAATAACTAAATTTAGCTGTAAATACAAAATTGCAGCTGAATTAATTTTTTAAAAAATTAAAAGCTAGCACAACTTTTGAATACTGTTTAAAATTAAAACAATAACTATCGCATCTAATTTCCTTTATGAACTGAACGCACACTATAGCCTATCGCCTGCCACCCTATCGCCTTTCTCCTATCCCCTGTCGCCTACGCAGCAGTGTGAACCGGGCTTTAAGTTCGGAAAAACTCTAAAAGGTTGCATGTTTAAGGAAAAAAATCAACATAAACATTTTATGCGGGAGAACGCATTTTTAAAAAGGGGCTGGGAACCCTATGAATTTAACTTAAAAAGTTCTTTAACTTTTATTGTGAATAGATAAGATGGAAGCAAATTTTTAAAAATAAGACTTTTGTTACCTCTCAGCTATCTAGTTCTTAAAATTTCGTTATTAATATTTAATTTATTTAGAATCCTTGTTCATTGGTTTAAACTAGTGAATTTCCCTGGAGCTGCGAGCATCGGAGTTTTGTTTTTAGGAGCTCAGGAACAACCTTCGGAGCTCCTATTTTCAAACTAATTTTTAAATAATTGAAAAGAGTAGTAAGTGATGATATAGATTATTTTGTCAAATTTTTTTTATAAACAAAATTTTTTCAGAACTTATTTAAAACAATAAAAATAGTTTTAAAAATGCAAATAAAGTAACTTTTAATGTATTTAAACTTAAATAAGCTTAAAATTGATCATTTAAAGGGCGAAGCTCCAAAATGGCCGCTTTAAATGGTCGGAGCTCCGGAGCTTAATATTGGAGGGTAGGAAAATCACTAGTGTAAACCTTAGTAAATAATTTTGAATTTATATATTTATAATGATTTACATTGTTTTCATACACAGCCTTTTATGTTTTGATTCGATTCGAAGTATTTCAATATGTAACACAAAACAAAAAATTTTTTATTAATTATATTATAATACTATACATACTTCAATATATTATATTCAAAATGCACATACATTGTGTAAAAAATTACAAAAAAAGTAGCAGTATTATAGAAGCAGTGTTTCTTTTTATTTTTTATAAATTCTTTCGGCGTTGTTCAGCAATAACACATTTAACCAACAATTTCTCTCTCGTTTCACCGGAAAAAATATAGAAAATAACCGGTAAAAACATTTTTATTCTCAATCCACCGTATAGACAAAACGGCTTCCAACAGATCAAAGGAATGATTCTGACCCATAATACTAAAAAAAACAAAACATAAAAACCCAAAAAAAGGAGTAAAAGAAAAAGGAAGAACATCTAAACCCAAACCACCTGAAAAGTTATTAAATGGAATTAGAATTGTATCACAAAGAAAAAGAAAAACAAAAACAAGAAAAAGAATGTAACATGCTGTAAAAAGTAACAAAAAAAAAATAGAAATACACAAAAAACTACGAACGAAAAGGGGTAATCGTTCCAAAAAAAAACCAAAAAAGGGATTATTTACGAACAAAACGGGAAAACAAAAAAATGCATTTTTTAATTAATCTTTATTTTTTATAAAAAATTTTTATAGTTCTAAATTATAAGCACACAAGCTAATTAATTTAATTAAATAAAGTATAACAATTAAAAGTAAATACAAAAAGGTAATAAAAGAGCGCAATTTTAAACAATTTAGTTATTATAATTCTAAATAAATATTAGTCCTAAAAACTTCCCTCTTTTTTATTCTAAATATATAAGGATTATAATGTTCACCAGAGCGCGAGCTCCGGAGCGGGCCCCCTTTAGAGCTTCAAAGCAACCTCCGACCCGCCCTGTTTGTACTTAGTAATACTATAATTAGTTATTAAAAATTCTGTATACCGTAAACTAATTTTAAAACTTATTAAAAACAATAAAAAAGGCCTAAATATGCAAATAGAGTAACTAAAACTATTAAGCTCAAACTTGAAACCGCTAATTTAGGGCCTAGAGGAGAGCCGGGGGGGGAAATCAACCGCACTTAGACTTAGGGGGGGGGGGGGGGGGGGGGTACAGGGATGGGATGACCGTTAGAAATCTAGGGCTGGTTTTTAATAATAAATAAAAACTGTGGTTTTCAAACTATTTAAATAAAATTAGTGTTTTAGATAAAAAATTAAAAAAAACTAGAATAAGCTCTTAGTTTTAAAAATGGACTAAATACATTTTTTACAAAATAAAAAAAATATATTTTGACAGTAATTCTTTAAAATTAACTTAAAATGGGAGAGAGGGAATGAGAATCAGAGGGGTAGGGTGTAAAATAAAAGAAATTGGGGGAAGGGGCCAAAGTTTTTTTGAAAAAATGAGTCGAAATTTTAGGGCTGGGTAGTGACCCTCCTCAAACCCCCCTCATTAGCTACAGAGATATTGGGAGGTAGAAACATCACTAATAAGTTGTATAAAAATTAGGTGTTAATGAACTTTCACTGATTATGTTGAATTTAAGGTTATTGAATTCACTAAAAAAACTGTAAACTTTGTTTAAAATTTAGATTTTTTTTATATACAAAAACAATCCTATATTTGTGATTGATTGTGAAAAAACGTAAAAAAACTATTTTGGTGCTAAGTACGAGAATTTAGAATGATTATTTAATCTGGTAAAATAAAATGGAATATAAGCGTAAACAAAATTATTTTAAAATACATTGATTATAAGTATTATCATTTGATTATAAGTATTATCATTGAATTAATATTAAAGCATAAGTTATAATAATAATAAAAGAGCTATAATAAGAATTATATAAATTAAGCATAAACAACCGCACTGTCAGCCATAGATCACCGCGGAGGGCTTCGCGCCCCTTCCCACTCCTCCCAAAACACCCACTATCCTCCCCCTAAGCCGATTCACACTGAGGGGAACACCGGGTGGAACGTGTTGTGTTAACGTTAAACATAGACGTGTCACACTGGGGAACCACGGAGGGCTTGCACCGCTGTTGTGTTCGATCTACAACTCCGTCACGGTGGCAGCTCTCTAAAAAGAAAACGCGTGGGAACGCGCGTTTTAAAAAAAAAAGAAAAGAAAAATACGGTTTTTAAATAAACGTATTATTGTATAAAAAATATTATGGTTTTAACAAAAAAAAGCGTGTGCATTACATAAAAAATGAAAAAAAATACTTTGGTTTTATTGCAAAACCTAAATAAGAAAAATGATTTTTTATAGAAAAAATAAATTAAGTAGTTTTTAACAAATTTTAAACACACGTACAAAGATGAAATGTTTTAATAATTAAATTTGCATTTTATTATAAAAATTTAAATCCTAATTTTAAAAATTCACTTTACTTTTAAACTATAAAAATTACTAAATTTATTTTTATAAAAAATATTTTTCTTATTTATTTAAATAAATTATTATCACCTTTTTTTTTAAACATAATTTTTTATACAATAATACTTATTTAAAAACCTTTTCTTTTTTATCAAATCCACCATTACCCCACTACATTAATAAAACAAACTCAATCCACCTCCATCCTCCCCCCCATTAACACGTCCTTTTAACTTGACATCCACCTCGCGTCTTGCCCCTTCTAATGCTTTAAGGTCCCACTAATGAGATGCTCCCATGTCTAAGAGCGCGAAGCCCCGTACCCCGCTGATCTATGCTGACATGCGTTTATTCCTTCAATCTTATATAAATTCTTATTATAACTCCTTATTATTATTATAACTTATCTTAATATTAATTCAATGATAATACCTTGATAATCAAAGTGGATAATACCTTGATAATCAATGTATTTAAAATAATTTTCTTTACGCTTATATTCATTTTATTTTCAATTAAATAATATTCTAAATTTCTCTACCTAACACAAAAATATTTTAATGTTTTTTAATTCAATCACAAAAATAATTTTTTTCTATTTAAATCTAAAATGATTTTTTAAAACTAAAATTTAATTTTATGAATTCAATAAAACCTTAAATTCAAACATATAAATGCATGAAAAATTCATAACACTCTATTTTTATACAATCCTTATTATGTTTTCTACCTCCCAAATATATAGTAATAATAGTTTAGTATCCACTCACTAGCCCTAAAATTTCGACTTATTTTAAAAAAAAAACATGCCCCTTCCCCCAAATTTCTTTTTATTTACACCCTACCCCCTCTAATTCTCAAATATTCCTCTCCCAATATTTAATTAATTTGAAAGAAATTACTGTAAAATATAATTTTTTATTTTCAAAAAAATATACTTTATCCATTTTTAAAGACTAAAGCTTATTCTATTTTTTTAAATTTTATATTAATACTAAAACACTAATTTTATATTTAAATAATTTAAAATAACCCCTCTCAATTTCTTATTTATATTTTATTTAAAAACAATCCCACTCTTTCTACTTTCTATCCTATCCCTCTCACCACCCCCCCCCCCCCCCCCTCTATCCTTAACTCCCCCCCAACCCTCTGCCTCCTAGCCCTAATTAGCGTTTCATTTTAGCTAAATAGTTTTTATTCTTTGCCAATATTGCATTTTTATCCTTTTAATAATTTTAAAAAATTTATTTACTATACAAATTTTAAACTAATTTATATATACTATCAAAAAAGACGAAATAGGAGTTGCTTTAAGCTGCTAAAAAAACCGCTCCGAGCTCGCGCTCTGTGAAATTATAAATCCTTATATTTAGAATAAAAAAAAGAAACTTAGACTGAAAACATTTATTAGAATTATAATAACTAAATTGTTTAAAATTCCATTATAAATTCCTATTTACTTATATATTATACTTTATTTAATTAATTAATTACTTTGTCTTATAATTTAAATATAAAAATTTTTTATAAAAATAAATTAATTAAAAAATGATTTTTTTTTTTAAAACCCTTTTTTTAAAATCAACTTTATTATAATTTTTTTAAAAAATTAATACCCCCTTAATTTACTTAAATTTTTTGTATTTGCCTCGTATTATATTATTTTATTAAAAACAAATATACCAATACAATATTACATACAATATCTCACTATTATATTTTAAAATACTAAAAAAAAATTTAAAAACTAAATTACCCTACCCCCAACTTTCATAAAAATTTTACCAAATAAATTCTCCCCCTTCCTATTAAAACCTCTCAACCTATTATATTTTCTTTTATTCCAAACTAAATTTCTACCAACAATCCAAAAAAATAAACAAAACAAACACTCATCCATTAACCCCTAATTCTATCTTCCTAAACTAAAAAATTCTAAATTTATCTAACAACCCAAAATTATAAAAAATAAAAAAAACACTCTTCTATAATCTCTACTTTTTAATTTTTACACAATTATTCATTAATATAATACTTAATATTATATATATAATATAATAATAAAAAATTTTTTTTTACTCATACATAATCAAAACATAAAACTTTATAAAACAATGTAATCATTATAAATATATAAATTCAAAATTACTTTACTAGCTTTACACTACTATTTTCCTACCCTCCATATAGCTCCACTCCCGACATTTAAAGCGCCATTTTCAGCTTCGCCCTTTAATAACAATTATAACTTATATTTAATACATTAAAATTACTCTTATTTTTAAAACTATTTTTATTGTTTTAAATAAGTTCTGAAAAAATTTTGTTTATAAAAAAAATTTGACAAAATAATCTATATCATCACTTACTACTCTTTTCAATTATTTAAAAATTAGTTTGAAAATAGGAGCTCCGAAGGTTGTTCCTGAGCTCCTAAAAACAAAACTCCGATGCTCGCAGCTCCAGGGAAATTCACTAGTTTAAACCAATGAACAAGGATTCTAAATAAATTAAATATTAATAACCGAAATTTTAAGAAAACTGCAAAAAAGATAGCTGAAGAAGGTAACCAAAGCCTTATTTTTAAAAATTTGCTTCCATCTTATCTATTCACAATCAAAAGTTAAAAAAACTTTTTAAGTTCCAAAATCCATAGGGTTCCCAGCCCCTTTTTGAAAAAATGCGTTCTCCCGCATAAAGATGTCTATGTTGATTTTTTTCCTTAAACATGCAACCCTTTTATACATTTTCCGAACTGTAAAGCCCGGTTCACACTGCTGCGATAGGCGACAGGGGATAGGAGAAAGGCGATAGGTGACAGGCGATAGGCGATAGTGTCGTTCAGTTCACACTGAAAGAAAATTGCGATAGGCGATAGTGTATTGTTTTAATTTTAAACAGTATTCAAAAGTTGTGCTAGCTTTTAATTCTAAAAAAAATCTCGAATTCAGCCGCAATTTTGGATGATATTACAGCCTAAAATTTAGTTATTTTAAGACGACGACAAAAAAAAAAAAGAAAAAAAAAGAAAAATAAAAATAAAATAAAAAAGCTCTGGAATTCCGGAGCTTCCTCCGCTCTAAATGACTGAAGCTTCGGAGGATGATATCGGAGGGTAGAAGCATATGACCTTTTTGTTTATGTTTCCAATTACGGTATATTTTTCAAGGCCAGGGGCCTATTTCATAAAAATTGCCTGTAATTAATTTAAATCTGTAAATTAATAAACGCATATTTTTCTTTTGTATTTTTAATAAAAAAGTATATTAATAAAATTGCGTTCAGAATCTAAGAAATTACAAAATTATAAATTCCGTAAATTTGAAGGTTATGCATGTATTTTTTAATTAATAGAATGAGAAGAAATTAAATGCGTTTATTAATTTACAATTACAAAAACCTTTATGAAATAGGCCCCAGAGCACTGTTTTTTTTTAAATTATAAGCATTCGATTTTTTTTGTAAATGTCCATCTTTGTTTTTAAATGTCAATTTTTTCTTTGTAACTTTGAAAATCCTAGCGTTATACACACATTGGGCTGAATACAAAAAAAAACCCGAGCCTATTTTTACAAATAAATCAAATGTTTGTGAAACTTTTATAAAACAGTGCGCAGTGTACAATTTTTATAAAAATTTATATAAACCTCATTTAAAAAAACTGCCGGTTAAACTGATGAAAGTTAAAATTCATTTTGAAGACATAATTTTTAACAAAGATTAAAAACTGTATTTTAATAATTATTTATCAAATTACTTAATCTGGAATCTAAATGCAAATTTTTTAGAGCTAAACTTGGTTAATTTTTGTATATTTTGTGAAAAGGTGGAATTAAAAAAACATCAAAAAACAAAAAATGTTGTGTGTATTTAAGTTGAATTCAAGGAAGCGTTATTTCTTTACATAAATCTGTTAATTTACGAATTTCGCACGTAATATGCTGAAACTGCTTGTGTTTTGGCTGTCGCCTATCGCAAAATTGCGATAAGATTAGAACTTTGATCCAACCACTATCGCCTGTCGCCAGTCGCCTATCGCAAGTTACTATCGCCTATCGCAGCAGTGTGAACTGCCGGGAGCCTATCGCCTGTCGCCTATCGCAGCAGTGTGAACCGGGCTTAAGATTTCCAATCATAGGTGAGAAAGGGGGGGCAGGATGGGGTCCACCCCCCCTAGCCTCGAAATTTTGGGACCCCCCGTAGACGAAAATCTAGGGACCCCCTCCCCCACAATTTTCAAATTTTTTACCTCTGACCCCTTAGAATTTGAAATCTGACCTCCCCCCTCGGAAAATTTTAGGTACTTTTTTTATACTAAATTTTCTTTCAAAAACATGAATTTTCATCACATATTCATGATTTTACAGTTTTTTTATACCAGAATATCGCTTATTCAATAAAATGTAGTATTATCCTATAAAAAGAACAATTATTAAAGTTATTATGGTTTAAAACTGTTTTGCTTTGGAAACCGGACCCCACCTGACCAAGGGCTTACGTAGCCAGGGGGTTGTAGGGGTGGCAACCCCCCCCCCTTTTGGGTTGGCGGAGGTAAAAATTTGGGTGTCCGAAGAGAACAATTTTAAAAAATTTCCTGGCGCTTCGCTCCGCTCAGCGCTCGACATTTATATACCTTTTTACATCATTTAAGTGATGTTTTTAATGAATTTCAAAGACAATTTTAGAAAATTTTTTCGTGCTATCGCACGATTTTTAATGTTATAACTTTTTAAACCGGCAATTTTTCAAGTTTAACTTAAAAAAACAATGCAAATAACAACAAAAAGAATCACCTAGCGCGAAGCGCAAAAAATTTTACTCTTTTTTAATGTCTTTTTTACGGTATTTTGAAAATTTGGAGTACAACCCCCTACAACCCTCCCCCCTTTCGAAAAATTTGTATGGAGTACAACCCCCCTTTTCCAAAATCCTGGCTACGCCCCTGCACCTGACCCCCCTCTAGATTTCAAAATTTCGCCCCCCCCCCGGGTCGCTAAACGCCGTTCCATACCCGCATCCGAAGCAACCTTCTCTCTCTTCTCCAAGATCTTCTCTGATTGGTCAGCTGAGAAAAAAAAAGCTGAGTTTAATTTTGCGTTCGCTAATTTTTGATTTTACCATTTGATTCAATATCGTATCGGACTGTTTACTGTTTTTATTAAAACTATTTATTTATAACTTTTTTATATATCGTTTGTGTTTATTTGTTATCGGCAAATCAAACACAGCTGACCTCGATGATTTGTAGAATTAAATCGACTATTTAACAACAAAATCAGTTAAATTTTTCAGTAAAAATGGTTTAATAATAAAGAATAAATATCATATTTAAACAATTGATTATCAAATTACTGAATTTTGAACAAAAATTTAATTTTTTAGAGGGTAAAAGCTGAATAACTTTTGTATATTTTCTGAAAAAACGGGAATTAAAAAAAATTATGCGCTCTAATTCGTTTTTTTAAATGCGTAATAACCGCACAATTTTAATTGGTCCACTTATGTCTCCGTCTCCTTTACAAATTTACGAGGTCAGCCAGATATATTTCAACCATATACTATTAAAAATGGCTTTTTTAGCTTTATTTTACGCATACTATAATGTTTTCCACTTAAAAATGATTTTATGATAAAAATATTAATAATTAACTTAAACTTAAATTTTGTGTTTTTCGTTTTACCATTACATACACACATTTTGGAGTTTAAAAAACATCATAAAACTAATAAAAAATACTCCAGAGCTCCGGCAATTTAAAGTGGAAGAAGCTCCAAAGCTCCGCCCTGGAAATGCGCAATTTAAAGCTTGTTTGAGCTTGAAATATTATTAATTATTTTATTTACATTTTCACGTATATTTTTATCACTTTTAATCAGTTTAAAAAAACATTCTCAAAAATTTTCTGACAATTAATTTATGACATTACTCTTTAAATACTTATAAAAACAGTACCAAAAATAAGACAGTGTTTTAAAAGACCGGCGGTTTCTCTGGAGCTCCGTGAAAATCGGACCTTTGTAATTGATGATTGTGATATTTAGGTTTTAATTTTTTTATTAATTTTTTTATATTTTTCGTGTTTTGCAAAACTAAACAGGTTTTTAGCTGCTTTTTTTTACCAATTTCCGGAAGTCATGAATTTTTTTGGGATTGGAAATGAATGGGTAGTATTAAAAAAATATTTAGCTTTGCTTACTGGGTCATACAAGTACAGTGCGGTGTATACTTGCTTTTGTGTGTTCTTGTCTTAGAACGAAAATAAATAATAATAATAATAAGCTCTTCTCTGGACCTCTTCTAGCTCTTCTTTAAAGCCCCAGACCACAATTCCCATAATTTTCGGCTCCAAGTTCATATGGAACGGTTGTATTTGCCGTATGAAATTTTACAGAAATATAAAGAATTTTATATTGAGTTATTATAGTATCTAGTAGAGTAGTGCATTTAATTTCGGCACTTTTCCCAATTGGACATTTTGATTTTGGACTATATCTTTGGTAATTCTGGACGAAATACGACGTTTGATAGCTCAAATGAAACTAATTATATGTAAATGACTTTTGTGAGCTTTTTATTTGTTATGTAATGATATTTTCATGTGAAATTGTGTGATTTATAAAAAATTAAATTGTTACTCCTTTTTAGAACATGGGCATTTCATGATTACGCAATAAATTGGTTTAAAAATTAAACTGTCCTGGTAAAATTTAGTCTATTTTCTGAATTTTTAATCCCCGTGGTTCTACGTTGCGTTCTGTGGTGAGCATGAGCAATCGTTATAAAATAAAATAGTGTGTAATTTCGGCACACATATTGCTGTAGGTAAAAACGGGTTGAATTAAGTGGTCGGGTGTTAATTGTAGTTGTAAATAGTTAAAGGCAACGTTGAAATGTGTAGGGGTCATAGCACTGCACTTAAACTCGATTAAGCGGGTCCTTTTAAAAAGGGCCGAAATTAAATGCACTTTTTTCCCACATTTTAATACAATTTGGCATTTTAGCTGTAACTTTTTGCCAGTTACACGTTGAATAACAAGTAGAAACTTAAATTAAAAAAAACTGTCTGGATATAATGATAGGCTTTTAAATTTTTGAAAATGATGATTTTTTTGACTGAGAAACAATGGATTGTTTGTAAAGTGCCGAAATTAAATGCACACATTTAATTTCGGCAATTTTCATTTTTCTAAAAACTGATTTAATTTAAGTGGCATAGTGTATAACTTGCACTGTTTTAACGTTCGAAACACTTTATTTTAAAGGCTACGAACGCAAAATTATTCTAAATTTCTTTTCCTTGGCTGACCAATCAGGGAAGACCATTCTCCGGGAGAAAAAAGATGCCTCAGATGCGGGTATGGAACGGCGTCTAGCTCCCGGCTAGACCCCCCTAAAAATCTAGGGGGGGTCCGGACCCCCCTCCTAGAATTCAAAATTTGATTTACCCCGAGTAACCACCCCCCCTAGCTTCCCCGACCGTTCTCATTTATGTTTCCAATCATATCTCGTTTAGTCCAATTTGTTTTGCAGTTGGGGAGATAGGTCCCTTCTCTTTTGTGAAAATGCGTTGTCCAGCATAACGACGTATATGTTATTATTTTTTTAAATATTCAACCCTTTTAGGACATTCCTCGAATAGTAAGCTTTCTAATGATATCTCATATTTAGCCCAAACCGTTTTGTGGTTGGGGAGAAAGGTTCATTTCCTCTTTAGTAAAAAACCTTATCCAGCATGAAGATGTCCATGATTATTTTTTTAAAAAGCATATTTAGCTATAAAAAAAGACAAAAAATTTTTTAAGTTCTAAAATCCAAAATCTAAAATCTAAATAGATTTAAATTTTTATACCGCAAATAGTTTATTTTAGGTAAATAATAGGCTTATTTTACAAATAAAGCTCGTGTATAAGAGGCAAACTTATTTATTTATGAAAAAAATGTTTTTTAAACAAAAGAAAAGTTTTAAAGATGCAAAAGGCTTTTAAATTTTTAAACCTTAAATTATTATTTTATTCACAAGTTCATTTGTTGTTTTATATAATATATATATAAGTGGGTGGGGCTATACGTATACCACAAATAATATATTTTAATGAGCAAAAAACACCTCACTTTAAATATGGACAACTAAAAGATGGACACTTAAGTTTTTTTACAATGAATTATTTGAAAACAGTTATACGGGTGTTAAGGTTTACTGAAAACAGTTATACGTGCGTTTAAAGAATTTCAAAATAAAGAAACCAAATAAATTAAAAACAAATAAATTATCAGTTTTAATCTAATTAGGACGATCTAACAACATTGTTTTGTACAAAATAAAACAAATAGATCCGAAAAGCAAAGAAAAAATTATTTTTCAGCCGTGCTACATGTCCGGAAAAAATCCGATTTTGTAACGGTTTTTTTGTTTCTTTCTAAAAACCCTCAGAAATTCAAACAACAACAACAATACAATAGAAAAAATAATATAAAAAATAAAAGTAAACAAATGTATTATATAACAAAATATTAGGTACTTAATAAAATGATGTTTTTCTTAATAAAAAATAAAAAGAAACGCCAGCAAGAAGCATTACAAACGTTTTTTACAGATTAGGATGATATGTGGAGATTTTTTAAACTTATAAAATGAAAAAAAAATTATAAAATTCACTTAAAATATGTTACAAAACACAGTTAAACATAATGTTTTACTGTCTTACCTACCCGGACTTCGAACAACATAAATTATTATTATAATTTAAAAATTCTGAATATTATAGCTTTCATTTAATAAATCTATAGCAAATTGTAAATTAAAATTTTAAAAAAATCAATAATTATACGATTATCAAAAAAATCAATATAATCAGCGTTTAATAGCCATAATTTAAAGAAAAGTTTCTACAAAAATTGGGTATTTTTTTGATCAAGTCAAAAATAGGGTCTCTGGGTCTTAAGTAGAGCCAAGCCAAATAAAGCTTCACTGTTTTACCCAACCACATACCGCTCTTACTTTGAAAAATTAGAAATAATTTGTGGCTTCTTTTCCAAATTTTAAATTAGTTTAGCCTCACTTCCTAACCTGGATTTTCGAACGGACCTTTTCCCCTGCCTCAAACCAACTTATAGTTTTATATTCACAATTGTCTACAACAACCACGATATTATTATAACAGAATTTTAGTTTTGCAGAATTTTTATACCTAACAACATATTATAGGCATGATTTTTGTATTAATAATTAATCAACAATTTTAAAGTTGCGTTTTGTCGATACTGGACTTCATCTGATATCTCTGCACAGGTTTCACATTTTTGTACCCGAGCTGATTTCTCGTTAAAGCCCAGCGATTTAGCTGAACCTCTTTCACCTCATACCGATTATCAATCATTTTGCTTCCCGAAGACCCGAACCATGTTCACTTATGACAACAATAGTGGCTATTCTCAATAAACAGCACCAAAAAATTTAGAAGGATAATTTACTGGGTTTTGGGCCGCCCTCCGAATTTATTCTTCATGTAGAATTGATCTCAAAACTCACATTATAAAAATCTAGAGGTGATTAAGTTCCAGTTAATAAAAAAGTTGTTAAAATGAAAAAAATCTAAGTTTTTCTAGGACTAATTTTAAAACAAAAATTTATCACCTTTATTTTAGGATATACAAACTTAACAAAAGCAAGTAATAATAAAATTAATGATGAACTGAGCTTCCAAAGCAGAAGCTTGGCATTTTGTTGATTGAACTCTTCTTAAGACCTTATTTTACTATTTTTAACATTAAAACTTCCAAAACCACAAAGATTTGTGTTGTTTTTTAACAACAACGACTTTAACATTTTATTTTATAAAATACTGTATAAAACAGCAATTGCTTATAAAATTAAAAAAAAATTAAAAAAAAGGAGGAGCTCACCTCTAAAAATGTCTGGTGGTAGGTTGTGAACTCTCAGAACGTCCTCCGTGAGCAGCGATTCGAACACTTGAATGAGCGTGTTGGTTTGGCGCAGAATGGGTCTTTCCCCTGGCGGCCCCTCCACCGTCACCTGTGATCGGTCGTCCGAGTTCGGCATTTCCCCGCCAGCCGGTTGCGATTGGTCGCCTGAATTCGGGATTACATCGCCTACCGGTTGTGATTGGTCGTTTAGGTCTGGCATTCCTCCGCCGCTAACCAGTATCATTTGCATGCGGCTGAGAGCGCGTAGGAGGGCGCTGGCGGCATTTCCCATCTCCAGGTCGCTGCTACTTTGTCTTCGCACCACCCTTTGCTACAAACACTAATTCTCCTTGGCACAAAAGAATGAATCATAGCGGGTATAGAGTCAATGTATACGAGTCTAATTTATGTTTTTGTGGACCTAACTGGTGTAAACTGTGTGTGTAACCATAGGTGGGTTGGGGGGGTTGGGGAAGCCCTAAAAAAAATCCCGAATATAGCCGACACCTCCCCCCCCCTAAAATTTGGGGGTACCCCGGAAACCCCCCTCTTAAAATTTGGGGGGTACCTGTACTAAAAACGCTAAAAATGGGGTATTTGAGGTATACCCCAAAAAATTTTTTGGACACCCCCCAAAATCTGGGAGGCTGCCCACTTATGTGTGTAACCTAAATGAGTCACAATAATTATAATGACTACTGGAATTTCGTTTGTAAAACGAAGGTTATTTAAACGGTTCACAGCATAGGTGGGCGAGGGGTAAGGTTGAGGGGGCTTATACCACTCCCCCCAGGGACGTACCCAGAGTTTCATTTGGGGGAGGGTGGATTGTAGTACAAAAAAAAATTTCGGTGGGCTCCGACCCCCCCCCCCCTAATTTTTGAAAACGTTAAAAAAGCAGGGATAAACGTGGGTAAAGCTGTATAATACACTGTTTTTGGCCTAATAACCTATTTATCTAATGTTTTTAGTGGTAAAAACATATTTTCTTAGTTAAAAATTATACATTAGCACACATTGACAGAGCCTATATTTCACAAAAAAGGAATTTAGAGACCTTTCCTTAGCTACACCCACATTGTAAACCAAAGCACATGAGCAGCATCTCGACTCCATGTTTTTTGGGGTACCTACCTACCTATATGAAAAAAATCCGAGCCAATGCTATAGGCGGCTTGAAAAATTAGGAGGGGGGAGGTACATAAATCAACCAATATGATTGTTTGTTTTGCTTTCTGTGTAGTACTTATTACTTAAAAATTAGGAGGGGGGAGGTACATAAATCAACCAATATGATTGTTTGTTTTGCTTTATGTGTAGTACTTATTACTTATAAAAAATATTGTACTAACTTTGAAATAACATTAGTATTAGGCAAGATAAATAGCGAGATATATGTATGTATACTATAGAAAGTGACCGCTGAGCGAAGCAGAGCGGAAAAAATTTGGGTTTTTGGGGGTCGATTGGGGTACTAAAATTATTTTATAGTTTGGCGCCGAGCGATCAGTGAGGCGCTAGAAAATGTTGAATTTTTAGCCTCTGAAAACCCCCAAATTTTCATTTCTGGCGACCATTGGGGGGGTGGGGGGCGGCCG
Source organism: Microlaimidae sp. YZB2_3 (assembly GCA_030248175.1). Lineage (NCBI taxonomy): Eukaryota > Metazoa > Nematoda > Chromadorea > Desmodorida > Microlaimidae > Microlaimidae sp. YZB2_3. The sequence continues at coordinate 45,065 of JASAMX010031049.1, read as the reverse complement.
TCCCCCCCGTCCAACCATTATCCTTATTTTTCCCTATGTCCGACTGTTTCGGGAGGAGGGGCGGCCCCCCCCCCGCCCCCCCTGGTTACGTCCCTGCCTCTTCCCGAAATCCCTAATACTGCCGATATTCCCCACCCCGTTAAAATTTGGGGGTACCCCGGACACCACCCCTAATTTTGGAGGGTCCCAGTACTAAAAACGCTAAAATGGGGTATTTGAGTATACACCAAAAAGTTTTTTTGGGACACCCCCCCGTTAATTTCGAGGGTCGGGTATACCCCCAAAAAAACCTGGGAGGCTGCCCACCCATGATTCACTCACAATCATATGAAATCAGACTTTCACTTACTCAGGGGGCAAAAAACCTTTTTTGCAAAAAACTTTTTATAGAATGTGGAGCACAAAATCTTTAGAATAATAGTGCTTTAAATTTTTTTAGAAAATTATAATTTGAAAAACTAAAAATTAAAAATTTGAAATTATTATTTTAAATATTAGTAAGTCGCATTTTAACGAAAATTCAAGATTTTTCTAATTCCCAAAAAACTGATCATTACCTAATTAATAACGCTTTAAAATGTTTAAATAACATAAAAATTGGTTGTTTTGCACCTTGTTTCGCACAAACAAAGAGAACGAACAAACAAAGAGATCACATAAAGAAGACTTAAAAATTGTTTGTGAAGGAGTGACTAAATATCCTTTCGTACTGAAACGTGTGAGACTGAGTCGTAGCAAAAACATTAATAATATGAAAATACGCAATTGTAACTGAAACTGTAGCTATGCTTAGTATTTGATGGCCCTATCAGTGCTTACCTATTTCAATTTAAACAAAGCTAAACAGCTTATATAAATGAATTACCTGGAGGCGGCACATGTCTTCGTAAGTGTTGCGAAAGTTTTCCACCAACGAATGGGCACTTCTACATAGTTCTGCATAAGAACGCTGCAAATCTGTCATTACTGAATGGTGGTGCGACAGAAAATCCTAGAATATTTTATTAGAAATATTAATTAAACAGCTTTTATGAAAATTGCCACAACCCAGCCATACAAAACTTATCCATTTAATATGTTAATCCAAACTTAGAACATTTTAAATTTTAAAAAGCACCTACAACAGTGCTATTACAGTGGATGAGTTTGGGCTAGGGGAAAAGGAAAATCCGGTCTTGAGGGAAAATTCCCCCCCCCCTCTTCCAAACAGGAAATAAAAAAAAACCTGCTTCGTTTTCCACGAAAGCTATGCAAACCAACAAAAACACTTTCCCTCCAAAAAAATTTCCATACTTAAATTCTTTAGAAACCCACGCGATTTGCTGGGTACCTCAGCGGACGTTGTAACTTTCCCAAACGTAGTTACAATGACAGACAAAATAATTCAGATTCACGTTGATTTTATAGAAATTCAGACTTTTTATGCGGTAGTAACGACTCAAAAGTATTATTATCCTATTCCAATATTTTATACAATATTTCTTATATTTTGTTTCCATCATACTTGCATCCCTCTGCTGGTGAGGTGTCGGGCATATCCGACGGCGTCCCTGAGTCGCTCTAGATGGACCGGGGACAACGGAGCAGTCACGCGACCTTCTTCGGATCCGGATTCTCCGGATCTGCCAGCTTCGTCCGCGTATTCCCGTCCGAGATTTTCACCGATTGGATCTAAACAGAGGGATTTTGTTGCATTATAGTCTTTATCACAAAAAAAGACTTTTCACGTACACCGATCACAATACTTTCATTACTTTACTGATCTTTTTTTCTTTTTTAAAAAATCCTTTGTATAATACAAACCTGTGCACTGTCTGGAAATGCCCCCCCCCCGCTTTATTGGAGGATTTGTCTTCCCCCCAGCCCGCCAAAAAATGAAAAAGTATCCTAAAATTATGACGCCGTTTTTGACCTATGATGATGCCACCGTCGCCAATTTTTTGCAGTTTGTAGCCTCTTTCAATATATTTTAAGCCATTTTAGATCTATTTTTACTTTACTTTCACTTTTTTTGTCCCTTTTCCCTTTTTTCTTGTTTTTTCTTTCTCCCCTGCTTGCCCTCCTTTCAATAAAACCCCCGGGGGAGGCAGTGCACAGGTCTGTATAATAAGCTTAACGTGTATAATTCATTGAAATTTTATTTAATAATTACGATTTTTATTAAACGACTAATTGATTGATTGATTGCTGACGTTGGATAAAATTGGACAACCAGTTGAATAATGGGTCTTTTAAAATTCAGCTGGCTATTTTTAAATTATCAATTGAAATTTTTCTGAAAGCTTCCACATCCACAGCAACTTTTTTTCGTCGCAATATTAATTTTATTTTCAAATTTTGAAATACAAAAGTTAAAAACCGAAGGATTTACCAGTGTCTCCAGACAAAAGCTGGAGCCGTCGTCGCAAGCTGTTGAGTGCTGGCAAATTCCCACTGAAGTCGGCCGGTGGAAGGGTGGGGGGAATATCGTAACTTGCATCAACCGGCGGAACAGATATAAACGTTCGTGCGGAACTTGAAGAGGCTGAAAAGCAAAACAAGTCACGGCATCGTATTACGTTTTATAATATTAGCATTTTGATGAGTTTCGCTTTATTATGTTGCGGGTTATCAGTCCACAAAATTGTCTGTCAAATTTTTTTTTGCCGTGGGAGGAAAAGCTTGTAAAGTGGGAGGCAACTTTAAGTATTTAGGCAGCTTCGTTAAACTTTGTGAATCGCTCTTTAAAATTAGGGTCAAGGTGGACATGCCTCTTTTGTAAAATATTCAGCGTATTGCGCTCAAAATCTGGAAGTCACACAAGGTATTGTTATCCACTGAAAAACCATTTTATTTATTCGTGGGTAGGGTAACTGACTTAATTTCGGCCACCTTTTTTATTCTTTTGAATAAGTTTTTTCTGGCTTTTTCAATCAAGCCAAAATTCGGCCTAAAAATCCAACAATAGCTATATTTGTTATTCCAGTGCAAAATTTGAATATTTCTGTTACACTTAAAAATCAGTGAAGGTTTGAACTTTTTTTTTAAGGTGGCCGAAGTTAAGGCGCGTGCCATTTATTTCGGCCACCTACAAAAAACTGGCCATAACTATTGCTTAAACGAACAATAAAAATTTCTAAAGGTTGCAAATTTACCCTTAGGTATTGTTCTTGGTACATATAACTTAATTTTTCCCGTTTGCGAACTTTAATAGTTATTAGCAAGACTTTAAATAATTATGTCAAAACCTTAAAAAAACAAATTTTAATAACTTGTATTTTTTGTTCAATTTTTATTTTTGGCTTAAAAAACGTCAAAACAAAGTCAAACGAGCAAAAAAATTCTTTATAAATACGGTAGTGCAATGATATTTAAAAACAGCAAAAACGGCAGGTTCTTTCACCTAAATTTTAAGGTGGCCGAAATTAACGGAATCTTAAAATGCGCAGTTAGTTAAACGCATTGCAAAATGATTTTGTAGAAAATATCAAAACATGAAAATTAACAACTTTGAGCCTTAAATAAAAGATATTTTAAGGTTATATATTGCTTCGTTCCAAATTTGATGCAGTTTAAACACAAAGCAAAAATTAAGAAAATCATAAAAAATTCACTTTTTGTATGAAAATGTTGATAATGCAGAATAACAAAAATAAAAAAAATTTGCAAAAACATTTTATTCAACATTAATCCAGTTACTTTTGTGCTAGTTCTTTTGTGTTTTAAAAATAAGCCAATTTTCTAACACCCTAAATTGGTGGCCGAAATTAAGGCGTGGCCGAAATTAAGTCAGTTACCCTAAGTTTTTCGCTGTTTAGCGCGTTGAAAATGGGAACATACGCACGAATTCAGCTTATAATATTGATTCAACAGGCCAGGCAAAAACCAAGACGTGGTTAATTAAAATTAACTGTTTATGTCTTACAGTTGGCTAATTTTTGTTATTGAAAAAGAGAGGGAGGGGTCAATTCTAGCAAAACGATAATGATACTCCTTGCTCACTTACCCGAGTCAGCGAATTCATTCGCATTTTCATCTTGTCTCGAGTCGAGGAGCCAGTTGGAACTGCTGACTTCTGGGGTTCCCGGTCGTCTGGTGGAGCGAAAAAATGTCCTAAATTTCAACTCTATTATTATTTTTAATTCTAATGTTTGCCTAATGTTTTTTTTAGTTTTGTTGCATAAATTCAGTACAACGTGTGAATTATTTATAGCATTTGCTTTAACAAAATAAAACACAAAATATAGCATAACATAAAATAAAACAGAGCAATAACTACCTTAAATCCTCCAGGTCCGTCATATCCTGTCGGCCGCTAAGTCCGGATTCGCCAGCATCCGCCGTATCGGAGTCGGTAGTCCCGGAAACTGCGGAATCGGCAAAACTCTCGGGAGATTCGGAAAGGGCCAGTTCCGGATGTTGCCGACGCAAATCGTCATAACGACGAAGCAAATTCTTAAAATAAAAAAAACTTTATTTAAAAGTGTGTAACGGTTTAAAAACCTTTTATTTCTGCATTTTAAACCTAGAAAAAAACACATAATTTCCAACTTTTTTATGTCGATCGTACTAAAAAAGAACAACCAGAATCAGTGCGATTTAAATAAAATTGCATAAAATATTTTGTCATTTAAATTTGATTTTGCATTTTTAATATTATTGCATTTTGATTATTATCTATTTACTTTTTTAAAGTTAAAACGTGTAATTAGTTTTTTTATTTATTTCTTCATGAACTTTTTTTCAATTACTGTAGTATACTATGCCAAAACATAAGACAGTTTTGTTTTAGCATAATACTGGGAAATTAAACTATACGCAATCTGATACTTGCCAGAAGCTCTTGAGTCTAGGAAAAAATACCATTCACTTGAAAAAAGGATAATTTGCTGGGAATAAAAAAAGCCCAAGTGAATATTGATAAAAGATATCTTATCAAACTTTTCTTCAAATGAAACACATATTCACAAAACATAACTAACTATCTTCACATGCAGTCTAGTCAGCAGAACCCTAGGGCCAGGGGGATATTTGGGTGAACCGCGGGTGTCTGAAAATTTGATTCCAACTTCCAGTATTTGATTTTTAAGCAATTGATATCCAGAATAATCGCCGCACAGTTGATTTGATAAAGTTTTGGTTGATTTTTAGGTTTTATTAAGAATACATAGATATCAAAGAATGTATCACTGTGTATTAAATTTCTTCCTTATCCGTGCATTTTAATAGAATTTGACCCTCCCTCCCCCGGAGGGCTAAATTTGACAACCCGGGGGGTCAAATTTAACCCCCGGCAGTCAGATTTGAACCTCCAAGAGGGTTACATTTGACTCCCCGGGGTAAAATTTAACCCTCGGGTAATAAATTTGATCCCCGGGGGGTTAAATTTGACCCCTCCCTCCGGGGGGTTAAGTTTTACCCCCGGGGGGGGGGGTCAAATTTAACTCCCGGGAAGTTAAATTTTTGTCAAAGCGATGCACGGATAGAGAAGAAATTTAATACACAGTGATACATTCTCTATTACGTATTTTTCCTTTTACTTACGGTTAGAAAAACGCAAAGTTTTCATTTCACGATTTATTGCTAATAAATTACGTTGTTAAAACATTTTGCTGTTGTACTAACGGGATCAACTGCTCGAGGATCAAAATAATTCTCAATGGTGATGATTAAACTTCCCATAATCGAACCCTTTCGCAATGGTGTATTATTCTCCAGGAATAGAATGAAGGCTAGGTGAAACGAGAAGTTTGCCGATAGTCGCTTTTTGAGTTTTCGCAATTGAAAGCTTAGACATTCGTTTGATTTTATAAGGTAATATAAATTTTTTAAACTTTTTCGTTGAAAGTTGTGGGAATGGGTTACTTCAAAATGAAACCTTAAGGAACTTTTTCTTGACTTAAACTTTGTTTTTAAAGCATTTTATAATTCGTCGAGAAATTTACCTATCCTTCTAACTAAGATTAATTCTTGTCTTGTTAAAGAAAAAACCACATTCTTTATTCTTAATATTTTTTAATAATACTTTGGTTCAATTTGAATATTTTACAAGATAATGTTACGCACCATAAATTGCAAAATTAATACTTTACCTGGTATCTTGTAAAAAGTCCATAGTGTACATTTGATAGTTCAGATCGCATTTGCAGCAATTCACGACGAGCTATTAGCAATTGACCACACCTACAATTTTAAAATATTAGCCTTTTTATTTAATAATACAATACAATATTTTTATCAAATCATATTTACAAACACATATTAATCTAGACAAAAAGTAAGATAGAATTACTAAAATATCTATCACAAATTAACAAAAAAAAACTAAATAAATTAACTAAAAGAAAACGCCTATCGCTTATCAGTCCAACATAGTCTTACCGAAATGGCATGACTTCAGGAGGAGCCATTTTTCTGTTACGGCTGCTAGCGTGTTGAACATTGGTTATACCCGTGTAAAGCCGCGTTCCGCTTCGGTCAAATTTAACATAACTAAAACAGTATGTAATGTAGTCATTAAAAAAGTCAATTTTTATATTTTTGTACCTAGGACTATTGTGATAAAAGATCTGATACAATCTACTTTCAAGTCATAATCGGCAATAAATTAAAATACTAATGTTTTATTTTTTGCCAATTTTTGTTCTCATAATTTTTTTTTAAACTTAAAGCACAGTTTTGTGTCTAAGAAGCTAGGTTACACTCAGCCTAGGTATTTAAACTATAAAATTTAAAAGAAATTAAATAATTTTTGAAAGCGGTATAGAGATTTTTGTAAGGTGCCTTTGCGCGGATCTCAATTTCCTCTGAAATTTTTCCTTTTTCGACATTTTCTTTCGGAATTTTTTAAATAAACCCCGCACTACCCTATTCTGAGGCGGATTTTAGTAAAATTTTAATCATAAGCTTTCCTTAAAAACATAATTTCAGTATAAAAAAGAACCCATGCGAAAAGGGGCATGGGTGAATTAAAGATTCTTGCAGTGGTAAAAATTAACCCCTATTTATTTTTCCGGACTAAGTTCGGAACCACGCTAAAGATAGGACAAGTAACAATGTAACAAACAATTGATAAGTATGTTTAACATTAAGACAATCAACAAAACTAGGTACCGTATTCGTTCGGAGTCCGAAGCCAGGGCACTGGCCAGGGGTTCCGTCTGTAGCCAGTCCCATAGGACGAGGCGGTTGGCCACGGCAATGGCCAGGAGACGCTCTTGCGGATGGAAAGCCACCGACGCCACGGCTGACTCTGCGTCCACCACCAAATGCTCGCTGCATCCGCTCTGAAATTAAAAAAAATATTGGTACACTATACGCAAATGATATGTATTGGAATAAATAAATCAAGTGACTATATCGCGCGAAAAGAATGGCTCAAAAAGTCCTATTTTTATCGTTTTTTTTTAAATTCCAAAAACAAAAGATAAAAATAAAATCTAGAAGGTGTGTTTTTTTGGTAACGCCAAATTTTAGAATTTTATAGGCGTTCTTTTGAGCAGTATTTGAGTAACTCCTAGCTGTTGAAAAATTTTGAGAATTTGGATTCAAAATTAAAAAAAACGATATGGGAGGTTAAATTTAGGCTGTGGTTTTTGCGATTTTAAATTGTGAGATCCAAGTTCCCGATTGACGACTCAAAGTTTCCCGACTTTAAAGTTGTAAGTTACAAAATTTTAGGGGAGGTGTTGTTAATTTTTCCAATTTTTTGGAAGTATATACTTGATGGAAGTATAAAATTTGTGATATACTTGATTTTACCTATGGTCAACGACGCTTCTACTATCTAATATTTTTTTATTTTTATAATCTAAAATACTAAAAACAATAAAAATAAAAAGCAAAAAAAAAAAACAAACAATTTTTACTTTTAAATCCCATACACGAACTTCTCCATTTAAGCAGCCGGAGGCAAGCACATTGCTGTTGGAGGGGTGAAAGGCCAATGCCCATGCTGTTCTAGAATGGGCGGTAAGTCTGTGCAGTACTCTTCCACTTGCTACTTCTGTAACATAGACGGCATGATCGCCGTGACTGGAAGCTAACAAGCGCCTAAAATATTTTCAACAATAAGATTTAATATTTACAAACAAAAGAAACCTCCAGAAAAAATAATAATGACGTTTAGAAGGAATAATTTTTTGTTGTTGTTTGTTATTGTTGTAGGATTAATTTTTCGATCTTAACTAAAACGCGTAAGTTACGACTTCTATCTAACGAAATGTATTAATATAAGGACTCCTTTCCAAAAAAAAAAAGAAAATTTTTAACATTAAACAAAAGCAAGATAAAAAGGTCCGATATTTTCAAGCAAAATATCGGACATTTATCAGTATATTTTATAGCTTTAATATTTTAAGTTGCATTCTAATTTAATTTTAAAGTGTTTAATGATGGTGGCAGAACAAAATGTTTTGAAGTTTCAAATGATTCGTTAAAAATTTTGTTCTCTCAAGAAAAAGGACAACTTTTACTAATAAAACCAATTAAAGTAACTGGACGCACCCCACCAGGTATTCTTTTTATATCTAACCTTTAGAAGTTGGCCATTTAGCGTCTGCCCATCTTATGGCTTTGCTATTGCTAACGCTCCAACCATCGTTTTTGGACAGAAAGAACCGCGTACCGCAATATAGTCATAGATGAAGATGGTGGGGGTAGGGTAGGGTCCACGAGTCCACCCTTTTCTGATCTTCAACAGATTTCGCCCCTCTCCTAAAAAAAGACCAGTCCCTTCCCCCCCTCAAAACAAAAATTCCAAGTTTTTTAATCCTTAATCCTGACCCCCCCCCCCAACTGGCTACCGAGATAAGCGGGTCCGTATAAAAACACCATGGACAAATTCACCATAGGCCAAAATCACTATAAACGTTACAAAATCACCAAAACACCCTAAGGTCATACATGGGCACGGGGGGGGGGGTTGGGGGGTTAACCTACCCCCCCCCCAAATTCTGAGAAGGGGGCTTTAACCCCTCCCACTTAGAAGTAGGGAGGGGAGAAAAGGTTAACCCCCCTCCCCCTCCCAATTTTGGAAAAATAAAGAAAAAAATGTCTTTAAAATGACTTCTAACTGGCTCCAAACTTAAGTTTTGAGGTCAAAATGAATGTTTTAAGCAATAAAAAGCTCAAAAATGCAATAAAAAGGGCTGTTTGACCTAAAATTAGCGTTTTTTACCTATTTTTTCCTTTAAAATCGAAAAACGATATGGGTAAAATGCACTTCAGAAAAAAAAAACGATATGGGTATTTTGCGTTTCTCGGATTTTAACCCCCCTAATTTGGGGTTTAACCCTCCCCTTACTCCGGACCAACTTGCCCATGTATGCATAAGCATAAGGTGCTGTAAATTCACCATAAGTACAATGCGATTGCAATATTTTCCTTAAATTTCGACACTTCGAAAATACAACAAAATTTTATAATGATAAAATTTAGCTTGATTTAGGAGCTTTGCTTAGGTTTAGGAAAATATTAAAACATTTTTAATGTTTTTATGATTAAAACTAAGTTTTTTTAACAGATTTTAGTTTGCAAGCGCATTTCTAATTGTTATGGTGAATTTGCACTACGTTACGGTGAATTTTGCGATGATGATTATGCACTATTTTTCTGGTGATTTTGCACGTCACCAGATAAGCGTACCCGTCATTGCTGGTGACGACGATGAATGCGGACTTGGTGTCCGGATCGGGGAAGGCGGCGGCCTTGTAGACGAGACTGGAGTCCACCAGGTGCTGCTCCGCCTTGTCCTCCAATATGCGGCCCAGGTCGGAATAGGTGCCGGAGAAACCCAACTCCCGCAGCGCCAACGCCGACGGAATATCCATACCAATTCGCCGAAAACTATAAAATAAACACAAAAAATATTAGGTTAATAGGTCTGCGACAATCGGTACAAAATCGCGATCCGTAATAAATCAAGGCGACTCTGACGATTACGTTTATTGTATTTTTTTATTAAACGATAAAAAGAGTCACAATTAAATAAAGGTTATATTTTACGACGATTCTGTCACGTTAAACGACAATACACTGGTTAATTTTGATAAAAACTATTTTGTTTTGATAATTGTTACCACCCGCTGGTATCCCTCTATTTTTACTGTGCAGTGGAAGGTCGATCCGCTCCACACGTAAAGTCAATATTGTCAGCGCATAACTCAAAAACTAAAAAAAACATATTGCCACGCTGCGATATTATTAGAAGTCATTGTTTTAAACATCTGAAGCGGATTTTAACATCGAAAACCAGCCTAAGCGGATCTTTAGGTTAACACCGGTGTACAAAATCAGATTTTTTTTAAATATAACTATATTATATTCAATCACCTTTTATAGATTGGATTGGACATATATTTTTTTTTAAAGTTAATATTTTTCTAAACAACTTTATACACAAAAAATTATGGTTAAATTATGTTTTTAAATTTTCAACTTGGTATTCTGATATAAATTAACTGTAGTACTCGAGTACTACAGATACTGCCTTATAAAATTACTCAATATTTTTTAGTTTATTTTAGGTTTTTATAAAAAGCCAATAATTCACATTTGTGTGCCAAAAAATAACTGGTTGCTGCCATAGGTGCGCAGGGGGGGGGGGGTGAGGGTTATACGACCCCCCCCCCCCCAAATTTCAAATTTCGCTGACACCGCCCTCCCCCCTAAATTTGGGGTACCCGGGAACACCCACCCCCCACAAATTCGCCTCCTGGAGAAAAATTTTTAAGCGTTATAAAAGGACTCAAACATTTTCCGCGCTTCGCGCGGAGTTTTTTTGCCTTGTTTATGTCATATACTTCATTTTTTTTCCTATTGTTCAATAAGAATAAGTCTATAAAACAAAGAAAAAATTTTTATAAACAATTTGATACCTTAAAATTTCCGATTTCCAAAACATTACAACTGAAAAATGAGTACATTGAATTACAGCTGGGCAATGCAAAGTACTAGAAAATGTTTTTAAAATTACTTCTAACCTTTAAATTTTCAATACCACTATATAACAATCTAAAGGGGAGGGGGGTCCAGCGTGGTCGTATCAAGATTAAAAAACAAAGTAACACAAATTTGGAAGTGGAGACCAATTAAAACATTAAGAATGGGGTGGGTCTAGCGTGTTCATACCAAGATTACAAAACAAAGTAATACAATTTTGCAAGTGGAGACTATAATTTAATTAATGGAGCGCTGAGCGAAGCGCGAGAAAATTTTTTAAAAATGGTCATTCTAGACCCCCAAATTTCTATCCTTGGCGACCCAAAAGGGGGTCTAACTCCAATATTTTCCCTTCGCCGACCCAAAAGGGGGGTCTAGACCCCCCTGGCTACGCCCATGTATGTATATAATCTTTAAATAAATATAAGATTATGGATTAAAAAGTTTGTGATACTTGACTTTATAATCAAGACAATAAAATTACTATTCTATTATTACTTAATTATTAAAAAAACTATGATTTCTAATCTAATTATAAGAATAGAATATATCAACACATTATTATTAAAAGAATTAAAAAATAAAATTTATAAGTTGCAATATAGTTTTATTTTCATTTTACACAGTTTTAAAGCATTTATAAGCTTGTTTTACGTTTTTACGCGTTTTAATCCCATTTTAAGGCAGCGTGGAAATATTGGGTACATCCCACTCAAAATTTGGGTCTTGCTAGACACCCCCTCCTAAAATAAGACCCCCCCCCCTTATACCTCCAAAAATCCCAGAGGCTGCCCACCTATGGTTGCTGCTGGCTGTATGTGAGCTGTGATATCCTAAAATCAACTGCTTGTTGTTTTGTAGTTGTTGCATAGCCTGAAACTTATCTCCCCTCAGCAGTTTATGCAAAATGCAGGCGCTAAGACCAGTCAGAACTAGGAGGGAACGAAAACAATTTTACCCCCATAGTTGAAAACTCTTCTTCCAACATCAGTAACTAACAATGTTGTCAACCTTTACCACTAGGGTGCTACTACACACAGTGTTCGTTCGGTCATTTGAGGTCTTCATAAACGATTTAAGACACCTGATATTGATTTTACTATTTAACGTCGTACACGTTCAGGATAAGTGTTCCTACAACGCAATGTCAGTGGTAAAGACTCCACAGACTATAAAACTGTCCACTGGTTTGCTAGATAGAAAACTGCCATACGTTGACGACGTACAACAACAATGATTTTTCCATACCAAGCTGGACACATTTATATAAAAGAAAAGATCCAGCAACCAGGTCCAGGTGGTACCCGTACAACCAACCAGTGGCGTAGCCAGGGGGAAGGGCGGGGGGCGGGGCGGGGCGGTCGACCCCCCTCGAAATCCGGCGAAGGCGTTTTTTTTCATAAGGGGAGACCCTAACGTTTTTTGAATTTTGGGAGAAACATTTTTTCTTTATATAAATTCAGAAACATTTCTGATGCGTTCCAAAAGCATAAAAATACCCAAAAAACTGAAATTTTTCCCGTGTACATTAATCATTTTGTTCGTTTTTTTTTAAATTTCGATGGAGTGTACCATTCAATACATAGCTAAGGCATGTGCTTTTGCCTCAGATATTGAATGGCAATACCATATAGATGTTAAAACATATATTATAAGATTATATAGTTTTGATAATGACTGTTTTAAACCCATTAACAACGGTTTTTACACTTGTGGGGTTGTCCCCCTTTCCACCTCACCCATAGCGAAGCGAGGCATTTTGTGTAGATTTTTTTTTTACTTTTTAAATATTGAGTTATAAAAACTTAATACAAATCTTAGTGCACTCTAAAATCAGAAATTAATCAATATAAAAATTTTTTCCGCTACGCGGAAAGGTCAGATTTATATATACAGTAAAATTAATATTATCAGTAATATTTTTTGTTATTATAACTTACACCATACTTATTCACAAAATTTAAAGACATCAGAAAATAGATAGTTGTGTTATTATACAATTTCATCGCCTAATAATTTTGATGATCAGACATAATTGTGCAGAAATTAGGTAAAAAACAAAAGTAAAATGTATGTTCACGCAAACATCACTGAGGATGACTTTTAAGCAGTTTTTAGTGCATATTTAAAAAAATTTTCGCCTCCAGCGGCTGGGGAACACTCCCCAGACCCCCTGCCGACGCTTCGCCTCGGCTGGCGCCGCTAAGCGGCGCAGGCGCATCGCGCCGCTTATCACTTTTTCTCCCCCCGAAATGAAATCCTGGCTACACCACTGCAACCAACCATTGGGTGCTGCCCAAAGGGCAGCACGGTCCTGGTGGCTTAATCGTGGGGGGTGGGGGGGGGGGGGGTGGGTGGGGGTGTGCGTGGGGGGGGGTGGGGGGGGGGCGGGGGGGGGCTGTTGGGGAGGGGGGGGGGCCCGTGGGTTTTCGGGGGGGGGTCGGGGGGGGGCCCCCCTCCCCCCCAAAACCACCTGCCACATGCGAGTGAATGCAAGTTATGGTGATCTCGTCAAGTCAAAGTCCCACAGGTCTCGCCCAATAGCCGATGCACTTAACACGTGGGCTCCCTATCATAAGAGTACGGCACGAAACAGTACCACATAATAGTCCCGGGTTTCGCAAAAGAGTATGCACAAAACAGTACTGGAACAAAAGAGTACGGCACAAAAGAGTACGGACGCAAAAGAGTACTGCGATATTGCGTGCAGAAACTAGCTGATTTTAGTGATTCAAATAGAAATTTGCATATTTAAGAAATCAATTTACGCATATTAAAGTATAATTTTTGGGCGGTGTCAATGTTGGTAATTATTTTTGTTCCATTTTTTTTCTGTCGCGCTTAGGTTATTAAAAGTAAGCACACAAACGGTGTATAAAAATTATCGTGTAGTAAAAGATGGGCATCATAGGTCACCGGGGGGGGGGGGGGGGGGGGGGGCCGCCCGCCCCCCCCTCTGTCGTTTCCCCCCCCCCCTAGGGCCCATTTTTGACCCCTCCCCCCCATCCCCCTCTTTCCCCCCTCCCCCCCCCCCTAAGGGGGGGGTGGGGGGGGGGTGCCTTTGTGAGCTTCTGCTTTTCTTCTTGCTCTGTTCTCCGTCCCATTCTTTGACCACCCCCCCACCCCTAGACAATCCCAAAAAATGCATAAAAAATGGCTCAAATTTCGTCAAAAAATTGTGTGCGACCCTGCTAGACCCGTGTGCCCCCCCCTGAAGGTAAACTCCCTGAGGTGTGCCCCTAAGTAAAGGGAGTACAATTTGGAAAAAAAAAAGTGCGCTGTGACCGCCCCCTCCGCTTATATAAAAAAACCCGCCGTGTGGTGCGCCCCCCTGGAGGTCAAAAACCTCCACACCTCGAGGTGTGTACCCCCCCCCCCTGAGCCGTCGAAGGTCGGTGACCTATGATGTGCATCGGGACCGGGGTTTGACCCCTGCTTTTTCAAATAATAAAAAACGGGTAACTTTTTCCCTTTATTTTAATCGTATGTACTTAAATGCTAATAAATCACGTTTTGACTTTTGCTAAAAAAAAATTAATCGATTAAAATAATAATATATTTTTTTTAAAATAACAATCCAGAGTTTTTTATTTTTTTAACTAAATCAAAGTTGTTAATTATGTTATGTGCGCTATGAAGTTATCATGCTCCGAAAAACCGATTATTAAAACAAAAAAGTCAGAATCTGCGCTTATTATTTTATCCTCCAATTTATTTAATTTTAAAAAGTTTATGCTATTTTAACCATTTTTTACAATGATTTTTTTTGTATTTATCATTGTTTAGAAACTTTGAGTCCGCAAAAAATAAGAAAAATTAAAATATTACTTTTTAATTATATGCTAAATTATTTTGAAAATAAACTGGCGCCCCGTGTGTTTATGAAGATTCTGCAAGGCTCCAAAAAATAGCGTTCCGGAGCTCCACAGGGAACATTTTTATTTGTTATAGGCCCAAATAAATCATGTATTCTACCCTAATTAAAAAATATAATCAATTGTGAAGTTAAACATGCTTCTCTGTATAACATATGTTGGTTTTATGATGCATACAAAACAAATGAGAAAGTTACAGTTTTAAATTCTGCAATAGGTTTTAAAACTGATTTTTTATTAAATATTTATTTTTTGCTTAATAAAACTGTTTTTGCTTTTTGGAATTTCTGGGGTTATTGGGTGAGTTAGTGTCAAAGTTTAGTCCTTCAAGTGCGAACATTGGTTGAATTATAGGCACCTTGCACTGGAACTCGGTTGATACATGAAGTATGCAATATACATAAGCGTCACCATAATGGATAATTACCGTATCTCCTTCTTATCTTTCGTTATGCAGATCAACCAATCAGTTGATCCGACCGATCAACTGAAATTTCGCGCGCTTTTGATTGGTTGATCTGCATACTACAAAAGATAAGTAGGAGATACCGTAATTCATCGTTACTACGGCAGAACGAGTCAATGAAAAAAATCCTTGTTTTGAGATATGGCCATTTTAAACTTTCAAATGGTCAGAAAAAAATACCGTCTTTTGTTACAGTATTTGATACAAAAATATGTTTTAACACTCTAGGTAAGCTACGTTTTTATGTATTTACCCCAAATCAAACATGCACTGTGGCTGATAAAAATTCAACTTTTTGTTGCGACTCTTTTTGTCAAAAGCAGCATTTTATTATTTATTCAGAGTCAGAATGAGTCAAATATACAGTGACTCGTTGTGTCACTTTAGGTATAATAGAGTCAATACCTGATTGACTCCGTATGGTTTGTTAGTAACAAGGTTTAAAAATCTTAGAAAACGAACTTTAACTCATATTTTGTTACAAAAGGCTTTTTATTAAGTTTTTGTAGCAATCATTAGTTATTATAGTAAGTTCCACATACAATTTAGTTACCAGTTCTATATTTAATAACTTTTATGTCGTTTTTACTATTGGATTATTTGAGAGTTTTTTATTAAAAAATTAGTTGCCCAAGGTACTCTTACTCGTTTGGTTTTGGTTAAGTTACTTCTCATTAATAAGTTAATTTGATTTTAATTTTGCTAAGGCCTTGGTGGTTCCATTATTGATCAGGCTTGCCTTTGCCTATTATTCACTAATTTATTGGTTTTTAGGTTATTCTTAGCACTGCCTTTGTATATTAATCTGATTCATTGTCTAGTTTGTCTTTAGTAGTGTTGGGTTGGGTAGTTTGGTAACTATAAATAATGCGTTTAAGTACCTTGCTTTGGTATAAATCACTAATTTAAAGGTTTTTTCAGGTTATTCTGCCCATTTATTTGTTTATCACGCTTAATTCCTTCCCTACTTGGTTCATGACCTGATTTGGTGTCTGACTTTGGTATGGTAGTGTTTGGCTATTACAAGAAAATAATGTCTTTGTTCCTTTTCACAGCAGCTCCATATTAAGGATAATACTTTTGTGATATGATTTTGTAAAAAATAACAATAAGCACCAGGCCATAGTCAAGGGCTACTATTAGCCCTTCCTTGATTCTATGGGTAAGATGAATGCATATCATATGATTATTGATTTTACAAAAAAGTGACAGTGTAAGTCGTTTTAGCGAATTTAGCAAATAGGTAAAACACAAAGTGTTCATGTTTCCATGAGCCCTATCTTCACAGTTCAATTCTGAAACCACACTGTTGAAACTTAGATTCTTGTTTAACAAAACAGTAAGTATTGGACACAATATAAGTTAATTATTTATTTTGACTCATTTTGTCAAACATAGCATTTTAATATTTTGCATAGTTATCCATATATTCATAATGAGTCGAAAACATGTTGACTCATTTTGTCATAATAGTAAAACCCCAGTGAATAGAGTCACACCCCGTTTGACGTACTATTACATGAACTTCCAAATTGTGACTCAATGTTACATGACCTGATTTCTCCGTATTATAGTTCGTTTGCAGTTGGCTTCTTTTGCCATAAGGTGTAGATGGTGGTTTTCTACTCAAAACGCAAAAAAAAATTTTTTTGAAAATTTTCGCATTGACTCATTCTGCCGTAGTAACGACGAATTATCCATTATGGTGACGCTTATGTATATTGCATACATCATGTATAAAACGAGTTTTAGTGCAAGGTGCCTATATCTGGCTGACGCTGAAAATTAAAATGCATACATGAGGGGACCAATTGTGCGGTAATGACGTTAAAAAAAAAACAAATAAGAACGCAGATTTTTTTATAATTCCACATTTTCACAAAATATACAAAAATTAACCAATTTTAGCCCTTAAAAATTTGCATTTAAGCTCCAATTTAAATAATTTGATAAATAATTATTAAAATATAGTTTTTAATCTTTGTTATTAATCCGCTTTAGTGAAAAATTTTGAATGTTTTTGTAGTTAAATAATCGATTCAATACTTCAAATATCGCGGTCAGCTAGATTTTATTTACCTATAATAATTTTTTGTTCTCCTTTTTTATTGGTATCACAAATTTAAAAATCATTTCTGGCCTATAAAATTCAAATCTTATAATCAAACTTAGGCTTTTTGGAAAACGGAAAATTTTATTTGTTTTTGTCTGAAATTGTTACTGTAATTTTAAATTTTGGCAGGAATTAGTGATTTTTAATGTCTTGCGACAGTTTAACGAACTGTGTATCATAGATAAATTCGGGATCCTATTGAGGTTTCTATAAACATTAGTTGTTATAAAAATCAATGTCCTTGTAACATGGACTGAAACAAAAAAAAGCCATTAGCTTACGCAGAGGGGTACACTTATCGTTATCAAAAACCCGTTGAGTGAGTCTACACCTGGTACTGATAGATACCTTTGCTCCGACAGTAGGTGTGGAGTTGGAATTTGGATAAATGAGTTAGGGGTTATCACAAAGCAAACTAAGGAACACTCGCACGGTTCAGATGCAAAAAAATTTATACGTAATAGACATATGCTTGTTTTTTTTTTGTTTTTTGTTATTTGTTTTTATGTCAAATTTGAAATGTTTGACCTAAATTTTTGTTTGATAAATTGTTTTTTTTTTGGAAATCGACTAATAAAAAATTAAGAGTTAAAAATTAAAAAGTCATGCATAGCATAGCAGATCTATGCAAATCAGGTTTTAACTTTCGTTTGAAGTGAAATTTATGTTAGTCCCTATATAAAAAACAAATGTTGCTTTAAAAACATTCCGTAAAAAACGCTCAAACCTATTTATATCCTGTTTTAGCAAATGAGCTGTTTGTCTGTCTGATTGTGTATGCTCCCGTTTAAATAAAAAAATAAGAAAATAATGTATAGAATATTTTGTCAAAACTGTTTTTAAATTAATTTTTCACTAAATTTCTAAAAACTTTATAAAAATATTCCTAAAAAAGAAAATAACTTAAAACATTTTTCAAGTTAAATATGTTTCAAATCGTTCATTTAAGCATAAGAAACCTTGAAGGAACATGAGCCAACTGCAGATAGTAGGAAGGAACATTAGTAATGAAGCGTAATTTGTTGTCTACGATTTTTTAATTTCTTTTTTAAATAACTTAGTTTTTACAAAACAGAAAAAACCCACGGCTTAGCTACCAGTAAATTTTAAAAATCTAAAAAAAATTTAAAAATAAAAAAAAAGTTTAAAACGTACCTGCGGTAGGCACGGTCACAACTATATTTACTCAAATTAAACAGCTCAAGGGGCTTACAGTGGCGCTAACACTCACTATGTAGTTTCATGAACAAAGAACTTTATTAAATGATCTATTAAAAATAGAAGAGTTTGCTGTATAAAACGCTGCTTATTAATTTTTATCGTAATAAAGTTAAGCAGCTGTTAGTAGTAATAGTTTTAACATGAAGTTATTTTTTCAGTACACTTTTGTGCCAGTACTGTTTTGAGTCAAACGTAAACCGTGAATATCTTACTCTTTTTTGCCAGTACTCTTTCGTGCCAGTACTGTTTTGCGTCAGAGTCGCGTGGTGTAGCAAACGCAATTCACACAGGACTCTTATGTGCCGTACTGTTTTTTGACGGTACTGTTCTGTGGCGTACTATTTCGTGCGTACTCTTTTGCGAAACCCGGGACTATTTTGTGGTAGTTTCGTGCCGTACTCTTATGCGTCGGCCCCTAACACGTGTTACATGTTTCATTTAAACCGAGCTTGGTTTTTTAATTTTTTTGAGAAAGCCTGTTAGGTGGAACAATGTGATACGAACATATTTTTTTAATCTTTTCAAGAATAATTGCGCCCCAACTCGAGACAAAATAGTTCATCAACTCCGAGAATTTTGATTTTGAAACTACAGAGCAGAGAGCACTAGCAAAAAATTCTTTATTAATCACTCTTGTAATATTAGTCCTATAAAAGTTAAAAATTACATTCCTTTTCTTATAACAAACCTTGTAATACGCCTATTCCAAATTGGACTTCTGGCAATTAAGATACATAGAGCTTTCATTTAATCCTTGAATAAGCAGGTAATGCAAAAACAACAGAAATAGAAAATTCATTTAAAAAAATACAATTCATTTAAACGTGAAATAAATTTCACCTCATTTCAATAGAATTTTAAAAACTTTCTACATTTTTTTTAAAGTTTATCAAAGCTTGAAAAAAAATTAATTTATGACGTTTTGAATATTAATTTTTTTAAAATTCAACAAATTCACTCAAAAAGATTGAGCTCCATAGCTTCAGAGGTCTTCAGAGCTGCAAGGGACACAACAAACGTTTACCATACATGTGTACTGCGTATAAAAGTCCAACTATCTAAGTGATGGATATAAATTCTAGTGAAAAATATTGCACATTTACCTTAAAGACCCTACCAATAAACTTTCATTGGTTTGTGGCAGCAAAAGATTTAAGATTTTTTGGAACACTGGTCGTTTTTGGTAAAAAAAAATCTGCATATCGCCGTAACAAGCTTTTTTCTAGTGAACATAACATCAATTTTTATAATAGCCACTTGCAATTACATTGTTTTGCTAAAATTGTTTAAAATTTAAGACTCGTACAGTAAAAAAATACGTTCGCCCGTTGTAACAACTCGTTGTAACACATTGTTTAAAAAAAGAGACATCTCTAAAAATTTATTATCATAATAATAAAAACATTGAAATACTATTACTTAAAAATGAAAACATAAATACAGCAATTAAAACTAATTAAAATTAAAAAAAAGTAAACAATTTTCCAGAAGTCATTATTTATTTTAAAAGTATTTTATTCTGCACATAGTTTTTTTAAACCTGCCAACGTGAGGTACGGAATGTTTATTACTTTGGAGCAGCGGTACGTTATCAAAAGTTCCACGTTTTTTTTTTAATTTTATATTCGTTAGTCCATATTTTATTAAAGTTTTTACGGTTTAAGCACAAAAACACAAACAAACTTAATTTTTGAAAAAATTAAAAATACTATTTGCATTGAATGCAATTTTATAAGACGCTAAGCGTCCGCATACGCGCATGTAATTTCTTAAGTATACGAACAAGAAAAATTTTAATAGTGAATAGCCCAGTGCCGGTGTCATATGATATTTTGACTCCCGGTGTAGAATGACTCCCCGGTCAAAAATCAGGGGGGTCAAAATATCATGCGAGATGTCGTATGATATGTTGACTCCCAGTGTAGAATGACTCCCATCGGGATAAAATGACTCCCCTTATTAACAAAGGGGAGTCATTTTATACCGGGATATATTGACTCCCCCAAAAATTTCCATACATTATTACTTAAAACTATGCATTTCCGCTCACTATATTTAACGTGTGTAAGTTCATTGTTAGTTAGGCTAAGCCTAAGCCTAAGCCTAAGCCTAAGCCTAAACCTAAGTTTTGTGGTCTGATCGGCAAAACCATTGCATTTACATTTATATTGAAAACAGGCATGTGTCATAGTATACACAATTAAGAATAAGTGACATCTAACCAGCGCAAAATGTATGATAAAAATTAAAATTAATTTTTAAAAGTTTTTACAATACAAGAAACAGGGGAGTCATTTTATCCCGCAGGGAGTCATTCTACACCAGCGTACAACCGGTGTAGAATGACCGGGGAGTCATTCTACACCGGTGTATTTTGACCCCGGGAGTCAAAAATTAGGGGAGTCGAAATATCCCGCGACACCGGAATCACTAGCCAAGTATTACGTAATTATGATAGGCAATGAAATCAAAATTTATCTCTGCTAAATTTAAATTTATAAAAAACATAAAAATAGCTTAAACAAAATTTTGTGGGCGATATATACTGGAGATTTCCCGACCGAAGAATGTAGTGCGTTATAACCAGCATAAAGTACGCATCATGAAGTATTTCCTTAAGTTAGAAAAATTGATATTTTGTCATTGGCTCCTTCCCCTTCTACATAAACCTAGCGATGTTGCTGATAATTTTTTCGTTTCTATAGCTATTTTACCTTAGTATGTATCTCACGTTAATATTTTACGGCATGTTTTTAATATAAATCGATTAATATTTGTGCACATTAATTATCCATCGTTATTTACAGAAAAAACCAACCACACATATTTTAAACCACAAGAGTTCATATTATTTATCAAAAAACAAAACTGTCATAAATATTTTAGTTGGTATGATATATAGTTAAACCAAAAATATATAATATACCGAAAAATGTGCAACTCCTATATAAAAAAGTGCAGAAAAGTAGGTCATTATAATGAGCCTCTCCATTTAAATGACACTCTCCACTATAATGGCATAGTAGCCATTTTAATTCGGCGAGTTAAAATGGAGAGGAAGCTATTATAATAGCCATTTATTGACTTAATTTCACATCATATATACTCACAAGTGTAATACTGTCCGGGCCGCATGAGTTTCCCCGTGTTGGTTTAATACTGTCCAACACGCAGAAACTCGTGCGGCCCGGACAGTATTAGATTTGTGAGTATATATGAAATGAAATTAAGTCAATAAATGGCTATTATAATAGCTTCCTCTCCATTTTAACTCGCCGAATTAAAATGGCTACTATGCCATTATAGTGGAGAGTGTCATTTAAATGGAGAGGCTCATTATAAAAGCCACCTTTTCTGTACTTTTTTTATATAGGAGTTGCACATTTTTCGGTATATTATATATTTTTGGTTAAACTATAAGCATCCGATAAAAAATTAATACTGAATACTTTTTAGGTGTTTTGTTTTTTTCAGTAAATTTCATTTTAACCTAAGTTTTATATAAATACATAATATTTATTTATATGTGTATTTATTTATATATAAACTGTATTCTTATATTTAAGACTTCAGTTTCAGCTTTCAATTTTTTTAGCATGGCTGAATTTCGTCAATATTATTTGTTAAAAAATAAAAATATCGTTATCACTAATCCACGAACTAATCAAGCATCAAGCAGTGCTAAAATTGGTCGTAACTTTTACATACCTTATAACGGATATATTTTAAACTCAAACTTAAAACCAGAAAAAAAATCATTAATCAGTTAATACACCATTAAAATAAAAAAAAAATAAAATCAACATAACTACTTGAAACCCTTACTGTATAATTATATTCTATCACAAGCAATCTTAATACCAAAAATCTTAGCATAGATTATGTATTATAATAAACATCAAACACAATTAACTGACACAAGCGGATCACGAGCAAAATGCACATTTGTTTGCACGTATACTATTTGATTTTGCATGGAGATAATAAAAATGCTAATTTGCCCAAGTTTTGAGAATAATTAATACATTTTTTGTTTGCAGGCAGATCAAAAAAAAACAAGTGTAACAAAATTACCAATAAAAGCTGGTTCACACTTATGACAAAATTTCCTTTGGTCAAAACGTCAAAATCCAAAAGACAACGTGTTTATACTTTTTTGTCGTTTGGATTTTTCCCTTTAGACTTTGTCCAAAAGACAAATTTCAACTAGCATTCATACTTCGTCCCAAGGAAAAAGTTCAAAGGACGTTTTGGATTTTCTAAAATTGTCCTTTGTATTTTGTCCAAAGGACGTTTTGTCATAAATATGAACCAGCCTTTAAACGTTACCAATACCAAAAAGTAGCTATTTTTCAGATTTAAGGACAGAAAGATCACGGTCACTAATTTACATGTCATAAGACGTTCAATACTTTAGGCGCGGGATGCGTTAAAACCTGAATCTATGGATTGACATGGACGAAATTTTGTTCAAGAGATTGGCAGGTGAGAAACTAATAATCACCTCACCCCTAGCAATGTATAGCAACAACCTACCGCACACAATTTTAAATTTATTTCACCTACACTGAAAATTTTTGGAATTTAAAACAAAAAGACTAAAGGGATTAAAACACAACCTGCAATTTAAATGAAATGTCGGTGGATCGGGGTCCTTGAATTTAATTTTTGAATAAAACCAAAACTCGTAGTTTTAAATTTAAATAGGCATTTAAATTATTTTAAATGTTTTATTTAAATTATTTTGGACAAAGTCTAAAAGGACTTTAGTCCTTTAGTCCTTTGGACTTTAGGACAAAGGACTTTAGTCTTTTGGACTTTGTTCAAAGACGTTTTTAACCTATGAACCGTATGAACCAACCTTTAGTGTTTCGGACTTCTCTGGCGAACAATTTACTTTCAAGTTATTTACCCTTCCAAACTTTCAAAAATATGCTCATCTGTGATTTTTAAATGTAATTATACATGAATAAATACGGTGCTTATCAATAACACAAATCCCTTTGATTAGTAAAACAGTTTTTTATTGAGTAACCGGCATGTTAATGTTAAATTGTAATTCCATAATTTGACAAACAAGATCATTATTATAATCATAAGATTACCGTTTATTGATAAGAACGGTAAGGATTTCAACATAATCAACGGTGTCTTATTACTTTAGAGCTTAAAAAAACAATGCTCAGCATTTAACCCAAAGTGAACACAAACCAAAATAGGCAGTTTTTTTAAAGTAACATCTCTCCTTGTGCAAACTTAAACCTTAAATCTCAAACATCAATTTTTCCTACTGTAAAACATCAATACACACACCACTTGTAATAATTTTTGTTTAAACTGTTGCACTCAAGGCGATTAACAAAGCCAAGGAAAACCGAGCCATTGCACGAAGACGGAAACTTATTGTCCACTTACTAAGGTGGTCCAAGTCCTTCAAGTTTATAGAACATAGAACCTTCCACTCACACCTGTGCACTGCCCCCCCCGGGGTTATACTGGGGGGGGGGGAATTCCAAAACGGGGGGGCACGGGGGACAACTTTTTTGAAACTGGGGGGGGGGCAATAAAACGGGGGAGGACAAGCAGGGGGAAAGAAAAAAAAAAGAGAAAAAAAGGAGAGAAAAAAGAAAGGAAAAGGGAAAAATAGGACAAAAAAAAGCGAAAATAAGGTAAAAATAGGTCTAAAATAGCTTAAATTGCATTGAAATAGGCTAAAAACTGCGAAAATTTCGCAATGATGGCGTCATAATAGGTAAAAAATGGCGTCATAATTTTTGGGTACTTTTTCATTTTTCCGCGGGGGGGGAGGCAATAAAACGGGGGAGGGGGGCAAAACCTCCAATAAAGCGGGGGGCATTTTCAAACCGTGCACAGGTCTGTTCCACTGGTACTTATATTTAGTGGTTGTTATTGACATTTTACTGTATTAGTGTATGTCGCCCATGAATAAGATGGGATATTGGAATTCGTCGTCCTGACTGTGCTCGAACATGTTTTCGTAGTCCAGTCTGTCGGCGTACTCGAACATGTCCAACCAATCCTCGATGGAATTGTACTCGTCCTCGTCATCCCCGTCCAACCAATCGTCTTCCGAACCATCGCTATCGCTAAATCTACAATGTTAGGGGGAAGATGTGGACAGGGGCATAGGTGGGTATAAGGGGGAAGGGAGTTGGAGTGACGGGTTACCTCCCAAAAAAATCTCAAAACCTGTTGACACCCCATTTTAAAATTTGGGGGTACCTTGGACACCTCCCTAAAATTTGGGGAATCCCACCCAGTACTAAAAACGCTAAAAAAATGGGGTATTTGAGGTATACAAAAATTTTTTAAGACAATCACCTCTCCGAAATTCGGGGGTCAGGTATAACTTCCTAAAATCCTGGGGCTGCTCACCAATAGACAGGGGACCTTAGAAATCCACATAAAAATGAACAATTTTTAATTGGCCACAACTCGTTCCCACATTAGAAAATTTGGAACCCTTTTCTATATTTTTTGTTTATTGTGACACTCTCACTTTTTTTAAAATTCGAAAATAAAACCACTTTTCCACATTTTAAGCCACTTTCTTAGGAAAATATAAGTTCTTTTCATAAATGAGCATGGACCGACAAGCTAGGGAGGTGGCTAACCCAGGTAAATGGCCCTTTTAAAGCTAGGAGGGGGGTCCGTACCGTACCCCCTTAGCTTTTTAGGGGGGTTCACCCGGGTAAACCAGTTTGAAATCCAGAGGGGGGTCAGAGGGGGTCGGGTTTCCAAACAAAGTCATATTAAATCATTTCTTTAAGTTTTTTAGCACTAATATAAAATTTTATATACTAAAATAGGCTATTTATGTATAAAAAGAGTACAAAAGTACTGTTTTTTTTACTACAAAACCGTGTTTGTGACAGTAAATTTTGACCTAAATTCATATCCAAAATTTGGCTCGGAAGAGGGGGGAGCTAAGGTCGATTTAGAATTCCAGAGGGGGTGAGGTGTCAAAATATAAAAATTTTGTGGGGAGAGGGGGCCCCCTAGATTTTTTTCTAAGGGGAGGGGGGTCCGAAATTTCGAGGCTAGGGAGATGGACCCCCCCCTTTGCTCATGTATGGTTCTTTTTCGAATACGACTTTTAAAAAGAATTGTTCTTTTGTATACTTTACTCTTCATGCATCAACAACATCATTTTATTCATAAAAACTTAATTTAATGGCTCACTCAAATGGACAGCAAAAAGTGGGTGTCGACAGTTCTAAGATTTTTTGGGGGGTAAAAACCCCAAACTCTACGTCCTCTGCCGCGCCTCGCCCACCTGTGTTTCTGTGCGATTATACACGAAGAGTCTACCAATTTTTTGAAGGTATACTGAAAAAAAGTACGATTTTAGAAAGTGTTAGGGGGATCTTTTATATCCTTGTTTTATTTTTTTAATACTAGAATCCCATAAGTAAAAAAAGTTTAAAAAACTTATCGAATTTATGCATTTTATTTTAACTAATAGCCAATTGCTTGCTCAGTATTAGCGCAAAAGCTTTTTCTAAAGCCAAGAATTAGGACGCTTGTTTAAAATAATTATTATTTGTGTTCTGAATTAAACCATTGTTAAAAATTTTTTATAAAAATTTAACATTAGAGTGTCGAAAAGAAAAAAAGTTATATCAATTATATTATAGTTTTACATACCTATAGCCTTCATCTTCTGGCACTTGATTTGGTGGATAGCGTATTAAACAAAGGGAATCTTTGATAAGTTCAACTTTCCAATTAGGATCTAATTCTGGTGTCTAAAAACTTTTATTTAAATTTTATATTAATACCTGAGTTTATGAAAACACCAAACAAGTGATTTATATGTAAGGCGTAATTATAAAAAATTCTTATTCGGACCTGGGCACGATCTCAAAATTCCCCCTCCTCGGAATATTAGTGGCTGTACCCCCCCCCCGTTTTATTCCCTCCGCCCAAAAATAAAAAAGTACCCAAAATTAAGGCGCCATTTTTTTTACCTATTATGACGCCATTATCGCAAAATTTTTGCAGTGTTTAGCCGATTTCAATGCTATCTATTTTAATCTATTCAATGCTAATCTATTTTTTTATTAAATTTCGCCTTTTTTGTCTTTTTATTTGCTTTTTTCCCTTCTTTTTGCTCTTTTTTCCAGCTTGCCTTTCTCCGTTTTATTTCCCTACGTGAGCCCCTTATTTTAAATTCCCCCCCCAATAAAACCCAAGGGGCAGTGCACAGGTCTGCATAATTTAATAACAAAAATCAAAAATCAATTTCAATAAAAATAATATTAGTTTAAATTGTAAGAATTCAGGTAGAAATTTATAAAATTATTTCCGAAAGATATCAAAATTAAAACTTTAATTTAATTTGGAACATTTTTTTTTAAACTGCAGAATTTTTGAGTTTTGTTTGCAGTACCCTATTAACTGGACTCCACAACAAAAATTTGAGTTTTTTTTAATTTTTAAGGTATGTATTTTTTGCTTAGAATAAAATAAAAACTTCTATTATAAAGTAAAATGAAAACAACAAGCTCGATTAGCAGAGAATTTTAATTAAATTTTTCCACTAAAAATATTTTTACTTTAATTTTTTTTAATTTTCATAAAATTAACAAAAATTGGAAAAATTGAAAAATAAAGTTTCGTATAATACTCTAAGTTCTCTTATTCCATTTTTAAAACTCTATTACCCATTTAAACTTACGGAAGTAATACTGTAGTAAATCTTAAGCTGAGTTTGCTCGGGACGTTTGTCCGAAGAGATAATTCCGGCCACCAGGGCTTGTATTCCTTCTACCATGATCATATATCCGTTTTCGCTAATGTCCACAGTCTCCAGAAAGGCGCAGCGACTTCCGAGAGACGCCAAACACTGACTAGTAATGAACCCATTCTTCCGAACCAGAAAATGTTTCAGGTTTTTGCAGCCAGATCCTACATTATTTACAAAGTTAGAATCATTAGCAAAGAAATTCGTAGAATTTATTTAATGTTGGTGTTACTATAAACACTTTGATATAATATTTTGTATATGAATGCACAATAATATTACTTAGAAAATGGAAGAACTGCCGCATGGTTTCCAGCGCTTCAGGCAAAGTGCTCTCCCTGTCTTCCCTGACCAATTTTCCAAAATTTGGCATATTCTCCCTGACTTTTTGCAAAGCTCTCCCTGACTTTTTAAAGAAGCTTTTTTAAGCATACTTAGACACTTTCCATAACATGCAATATCTAACCTTGGGATTGCACTCTTTTGTTAATTTTTTAGAGTGTATTATTATTGCTTTAGTTAAAATTTATGCATAAATTAAGAGTAAATTATATATTTGATTAAACAAGACTTGAATTAAATTAAGTTTTAGATAACAGAACACAACACACAGAATTTTATTTTCTAAAAATAAAAAAAAACACTATATAAGTATAACTATAATATTGATAAATTTTAATTTTTTTTTATTTTAGCAATGAGATCATTTATTTTGGAGACTAAACACTGTCCACAATACATAATTGAAAACTAGATTAATCTTATTTCTTTCAATTCTTATCCCACCTCCAGTGGCGTAGCTAGGATTTCATTTGGGGGGGCGGTCTGGGGGGGAAGAAAAAGTGCCACAAAAGCGGCGCGCAGCACCGCTGCCTGCGCCGTGTAGCGGCGCCAGCTGACGCAAAGCGTCGGCCAGGGGGTCTTGAGGGTGTCCCCCCAGACGCCGGAGGCGAAATTTTTTTAAATATGCACTAAAAACTACTTAAAAATCGTCCTCTGGTGTTTGCGTGAACATACATTTTACTTTTGTTTTTTATCTAATTTCTGCACAATTATGTCTGATTTTCAAAATTATTAGGCAATGAAATTGTATATAACACAACTATCTATTTTTTAATGTCTTTAAATTTTGCGAATGAGTATGGTGTAAGTTATAATAACAAAAAATATTACTGATAATATTAATTTTACTGTATATATATAAATCTGACCTTCCCGCGTAGCGGTAAAAATTTTTATATTGATTAATTTCTTATTTTAGAATGCAATAAGATTTGTATTAAATTTTTATAACTCAATATTTGAAAAGTAAAAAAAAATCTATACAAACTGTCACGCTTCACCATAAGGGGAGATGAAAAGGCGGACAACCCCACAAGTGTAAAAACCATTTTTAAGGGGTTTAAAACAGCCATTATCAAACCTACATATCTTATAATATAGAGTTTTTATGGTACAATCCATCAAAATAAAAAAAACTAACAAAATGATTTATGCACACTTCCCGCGAAGCGGGAAAAATTTTAAGTTTTTTGAGTATTTTTATGCTTTTGAGTATTTTGCATCAGAAATGTTTCTGAATTTATATTAAAGAAAAATTTTTTTTCCAAAATTCAAAACACGTAAGGGTCCACGCTTACGAAAAAATCCGGCTTTGTCAGATTTCAGGAGAGGGGGGCGCCTCCCCTGGCTACGCCACTGCCCACTTCTAAAATTTTGGTTTTGGACACCAAGGACAAAGTATAAAACTTGTTTTGTAAGTGATTAAACTTAAACTAAGTGGTAAAATAAAATAAACATGGCAAAAAAGCAAAGCTCCTAGTCCGTCATAGCGCATCAGATAATTAAACATAATAAAAATGCTATTTAATTACCTTCGAATTTTACAATAATAATTTCAATGATAAAAAAACAATATAACTTAGATTGGCGAAAAATATTATTGTAAAAAAATAAAATATTGTTGTCAAAACAGCAATGCTAACTTGTTATCTTTTTCAAATTTAATTTATTTTCTGATGTCTATACACTCAACTCAGACATAGCTCTAATTACAAAAATATAAACGCATAGGTGTGTAAACTTTAGGATTTTTTGGAGTTCATTTATATTTTTATATTTTGATTCGTTTTGATCATAAAAAGAAACTTAAACGCTTTTAATTTAAATAATTTTAGAAACCCATTCGTTTTGCTCACTTATGCGTATATTTATTTATTTTTTATTTAATGATCAGATAACAGAATTAATATCATAAGCATAGTTTATGCATAGTTTAATTCTTCTGTTTTCATCATTTCATTGTGTTTATTTTTTCTCTTTTTCTATTTTTTTTTCTTTTTTTTTTCATCAACAACATCAAATCTGCGACTTAATTGCCGCCAATATGAATCACAATTGTAACTAATTATCAATGAACATAGCTATCTGATATGACTTTAAAGGCTCAAAAAGAGCGCTTATTTAAGTCAGTTCCAAAACTCTTCTTGAATGCATCCAAAGAATCGACAGTTACTTGAGATGGGAGTAGATTGTTCCAAGGTGTAACAACCCTATTTGCAAAAGAAAATTTCCTTGCATTAATTCGGCAGTCTTCCATTGCCAATTTAAATGGATGACCACGGGTGGGCTGCAGGTTAAACTTAAAAAAATCATTGGTTTGCAAATTGTTTAAGCAATGTATAATTTTAAAGCACTCACATAAATCAATTTTGTCTCTTCGATCCTTTAATCTTTTTAAACCTAGGTAATTCAGTCTATGTTCATAACCAACAGGTAACAACTTGCATTTATAAAACAAACGTCTAGTGAAATTTTGTTGCACTTTTTCCAAAATGTTTATATCCTTTTGTAAATAAGGGTTCCAAACTGCACTAGCATACTCCAGAATTGGTCTAACATAGGACTTATATGCTCTGAGAAAATTATTTCTAGAGTTTGAGTTGAATGTTCTAAAAATTAGTGATGTCACTCTCATAGCTTTTTTTGCTGTGATTTCACAGTGTTTAGAGAATTTCAGATCATGGGACATATAAACACCTAGGTCACGCACCAATTCTGTAGTTGCAAGTACGTTATTACCAAGCTTATATTTACAAATTAACTCTTTGCTATGATTTCGAATATGAAGAACTTCACATTTGTGATTAGATAACTGCAGTTGCCAGTCTTGTGACCAGCTGTGTATTCTATCTAAATCTTGTTGAAGTCTCAAGGTTTGAATGTGGTAATCTTTAGATGAAGATTTTACAAACAACTTTATATCATCTGCAAAGAGTCTAATTTGTGAGAACTTAACACAATCAACAATATCATTAATATATACCAAGAACAAAAATGGACCTAAAACAGAACCCTGAAGAACTGAACTTCTTACAGGAAATGATTTGGATACTGAGTTATTAATTACAACTTTAATTTCCCGCCCAACTAAAAATTCTTTTATACATTTTAAAAATTTACCAGAAACACCGTATTTTTCTAGCTTATATAACAATTTTTCATGTGACACGGTGTCAAAGGCCTTGGCATAAATGACATCAATTAGAAATTATTTCAATTATTGTCAAAATAAAAATAATCACTTCATTAAAAACGCTTATAATATAATTACTTCATGCCGTACTTCGCGCCGTAGGCGCGAAATTTTGAAAAAATTTTTTCAAACTTATAAAATATATCATACATTTTAATGTTTTCAAAACGTAAAATTCTCCCTGACTTGTCAGAGCTCTCCCTGTCTTCTCCCTGACTTCCCTGACCACTTTTTGCTCTCCCTGTCCTCTCCCTGACTTCCCTGACTCGCTGGAAACCCTGTGCCGAGTGAGATGGGACCAATCTGTCTTACAGTTGTAAAATTTCATGTGCATATTCAACTTTAGAGATAGATTTTTCTCATAATATTTTTTTGGAACTACTTATTATTTGTAACTCTTAGAACTCATCGGCTTCACTTCCTTTCCTCTTTGTCGCCTTAGTTTGTTACGACGACATAGAACAGGTAAGGTGTTTAGTATGAATTTAAACAAAAAAATATGTTAAAAACAAAAATGAAAATAGTTACCAATAGCGTCAACAACTTCCGCAGTGAAAGCAGGACCTTTTCCCCCGCCTCGACATGAGCCTTCAGCACTTAACGTTTCCAAATTACTGAATTCTTTCACTAAACGGAGACTCTCGCTTTCTAGCGTCACTTGATTCAAGTGAAGCACCTTTAATGTGGTCCGTATTGGAGCTTCCCAGTCGCTCATTGCTTTTAGGGCTTTTACTACCTTCAAAATAAAAACCCATTTAAAATACAACTAAATTTAAGTATTATCAACCGAACAACCCAACCCTTAATCCTTATTACAAAAATACGTACCAAAATTTAAATTTTAAGGGGCCGTATAGCTTCATTTATTTCCAGCTAAATGGGATTTAATTCATTTGGTTTTAAAGTTTTATATGTTTGAAATGAATCAAAATAAGTTTGAAGTCAGTTAGTCATATTTAAATCGATGCAGTTTTTTTTTAAAAATTATGCCAACTTATTATAGCAAATTATAACAACTTATAACATTGAATTAAAATCGACTTAAATTTCATACCTCTCCAAGAAATTGACTTAACCCGTTAAGATAAAGCTCTTCAAGGTTATTTAATGTTCCTAAAGAATCCAAATAGCTCAAGCACTTGGCGTAGGATAAATCCAAAACACGAAGATTCGGGGTCAATTCAGATAGCTCTTTAAGAAAATTACAGTTGTCAAGATGAAGCTTGTGAAGAAGTAATTTTTCCAGATTTGGACGTGTTTTAACCTATAATATTTTAACTTAAAATATACTGATCTAGTAGTATTATAAGGTATTTATAAAAACAATAAAGTAATCTATTACACACTATGATATACATTGATTAGTAGAAACAATGTCACTTAACTAAGTCGTATAACTTTAAAATAGAGGTTGGTTTCCAGTGGGACCATAGATGAACACGGTCACCGAAGCTAGGGGGGTGTTTACCCCGGGTAAATGACATTTCAAAATCTAGGAGAGGGTCCTAGGGGGGGTCGAACCCCCTATCTTTCTAGAGGGGGTCGACCCAGGATGGAAGATTTTGAAACTCAGAGGGGGTCAGGTGGGGTGCAATCTCCGAAACAACATACTTTTAAACTATTAAAGGTTTAATAAGGTTTTTTTATAAGATAATACCAAAAATATATAATATAACGAAAAATGTGCAACTCCTATAAAAAAAAGTACGGAAAAGTAGGCCATTATAATGAGCCTCTTCATTTAAATGACACTCTCCATAATAATGGCATAGTAGCCATTTTAATGCGGGAAAACATCCCGCTTCCCCTACCTAGAAGCGTGGGAGGGGGAGGGGAGGGAGAAAAGTTATACCTTCCGCTTTCCCCAATTTTGGAAAAATAAAAAAAAGTCTTAAAATGACTTCTAACTGCATCCAAACTTAATGTCTGCTTTAAGCAAAAAATGATCAAAAATGCAATAAAACTTTTTTTTAAATAAAATAAAAACTTTTTGATTTAATAACCAGGGACGTAGCCAGGGGGGGCAGGGGGGGGCGGCCGCCCCCCCCCCCCGAAACGGTCGGACAGGAGGAAAAATAAGGATAGTGGTTGGGCGGGGGGGGGGGGGGGCGGCCCCCCCCCCCCCCCCGAAATGGTCGCCAGATAGTAAAATTTGGGGGTTTTCAGAGGCTAAAAATTGAAAATTTTCTAGCGCCTCGCTAATCGCTCGGCGCCAAACTTTAAAATAATTTTAGTACCCCAATGGACCCCCAAAAACCAAAAATTTGTTCCGCTTCGCTTCGCTCAGCGGTCACTTTCTATAGTATACATACATATATCTCGTTATCTATGTTGCCTGATGCTAATGTTATTTCAAAGTTAGTAGTACAATAATTTTTATAAGTAATAAGTACTACACAGAAAGCAAAACAAACAATCATATTGGTTGATTTATGTACCTCTCCCCTCCTAAATTTTCCTGCCGCTTACAGCGTTGGCTCGGATTTTTTTCATATAGGTAGGTACCCTAGAAAACATGGAGCCGAGATGCTGCTTATGTGCTTTGGTTTACAATGTGGGTTTAGCCAAGGGGTCTAAAACTAACGTCTCTAAATTCCTTTTTTGTAAAATCCAGGCTCTGCCAATGTGTGCTTATGTAATTTTAATTTTTAACTAAGAAAACATTTTTTTACCGCTAAAAACATTAGATAATAGGTTATTAGGCCAAAAACAATGCCAAAAACAGTATCTACGTTTATCCCTGCTTTTTTAACGTTTTCAAAAATTAAGGGGGGGCTCCGCCCCCCAAAATTTCGGGTGGGGGGGGGGGGGGGGCGGCCGCCCCCCCAAATTTTTTTTGTACCCCAAAATCCGCCCCCCCCCCCCCAAAATGAAACTCTCGCTACGTCCCTGCTAATAACCAAATATTAATCGTTATTTACGTATTTTTCCTTTAAAATCGAAAAACAATATGTGTAAATTCCACTCTAGAAAAATAAACATGCGTAAAATGCGTTTCTCAGACAGATATCCGGGGTTAAGCATCCTCTTACTCCGGACCACTTTGCCCATGTTTGGTCACAAGAACAGTTCACAAAAAAGTTGTTTTCCATCATAATATTGAATTTTATAGATGCTAAAACCGCATATTTACGCATAGAAATTGGACAAAAGTAGTGTACTGTTTTTACAAAAAAAAATCGTGTTCGTAAAAGTAATTTTAATCTAGATTTATACCTAAAATATGGCGGGGAAATCCATTAAGTTTTCGGAGGGGGGTTGAATCGGGATAGGTGATATAAATGACAAAAATTTGGGATAAGAGTCTTGATTTTTTTCGAAGGAGGTCGGAAATTTCAAAGCTAGCTAGGTAGTGGACGGACCCGCCCACCCCGCCTGCTCCTATGGGTCGGCGGCTAGACGGGATACCGACCGGGGCTAGAAGGGAAGAAGATACGAAGTCATAGAAAGCGTGGGGTCCAGTTTAGTACCTGTTTATAATTTTAAAAGCGAGAGCGAATTTTTTATGAAACAATTTTTACTTACTTTTATTAAATTTTTATTATATTCATAGTCATATTGCACGCTCTCTATTCACTTTCCTACCAATTTAAAGACTTTTCTATTATGTTTAAAGCAAATTTTTAGCAATTTTGCCGTTACAGTGTGAATTTCGGAGTGAGTGTGAATTTTGGTTACAGTGTCACACGTCACTGCACACTCCGGTATAAAAGCGCTGTTCTGTCACTTGTCATTCCAGTGTGAAACAGGCCCACATTTTATCTTTAGCTGCTATTTTTTTTATTAAGTTATGTTGTTTTAAATAAAAAAAGTTATGAATTGCTTCTTTTTATTATTACAAATCACAAGGGTTTTAGGTATAAAATTACCTTTTCAAATAGATTGGAAACATCTACATCGTTTTCTTTAACCCCATTAAATATTTCGTTTAAATGTGAATGGAAAAATGACCAATTTTCTTCCACGTAACTCTGCAGACTAATAACCCGTAGAGAGGAGGCGCAATTTGCAAGACATTTTCCTAAATATTTAGTCTTCCAAACTATTTTTACAATAATAATACATAATATTTATAAACAACCCTGTGCATTGTGCAAGGTCTTGAAATATCCCCTCCCCGCTATATAAGTGGCTGTGCCCCCTTCGTTTTATTGCCTTCTCCTCGCTCCGAAATAAAACACTACAAAACATTAGTGTGCCATTTTTAACTTATTTTTGAAAAATTTTGGCAGTTTTTAGCTTATTTTAACGCATTTTAAGCCATTTTTGACCTAAGTTTACTTAAATTTTGCTTTTTTTTGTCCTTTTTTATTTCTGTCCTGCTAGCACCTCCCCCGTTTTATTCCCCTCCTTCAAACATTTTGCCTCCTTGTGCCCCCCATTTTGCAATTGCTCCCTCCACCATGACACCCCAAGGGAGGGAGTGCAGAAGTCTGAATGAAGAAAAAGGGTCAACTGAGCTAAGAGGTGGGTTTTTATCCTGGGTAAATGATATTTTAAATTGATTTTAATTTAAAATCAAGTTCTAGGGGAGTTCGAATCCCCGACGAAGTTCGACCGTAACATTTACACGAGGTGGAAACATTTGAAATCTAGAGGAAGGAGAGGCAGGGGGCGGGGGTCTGATATCTGAAACAAAACACTTTTAAGTACATATTATTCATAGTCGTTTTTTAAGGAATTATCCATACTGTTTAAACTAAATTAAGGCAGTGGCGTGCCCAGAGGGGGAGGGGGGCGGCCGCCCCTTCCCCCCGAAATCCTCTTCCCTCCAAAAACATCTATAAAAGTAATCCAGTTTAAATCGTAAATTGATAAATTATTTTAATTGTATTATTGATTTTTATATCTGTACGTACCCCATGAGCAAACAACTGTTTTTAGTCTATACCTGGTAAAAACCTAACAAGCCCATCATCTAGTTGTTGTTGATGTTGTAACGTGAGGTTTTTTTTAACCAAAGATGTTTTTTGAATTGGAAGTTTCCAAAATTAAGAATCTCACTCAGAGCAAGGGCGTAGCCGGGGGGGGGGGGGTCCAAAGGGTCTAGACTCTCTACCCGCATCCTCTTTGGGTCGGCAATGTGAAAAATTTGGGGTCAGAGCCCCCATTTTTTGGTCGACAATGATAAAAAATTTAGGGGTCTAGAACATACTTGGGCACGGGGGGGGGGGGGGGGGTTGGGGGGGGAACCTTCCCCCCAATTTTGGAAAAATCAAGAAAAAAATGTCTTTAAAATGACTTCTAACTGCCCCCAAACTTAAGTTTTGAGGTCAAAATGAATGTTTTAAGCAATAAAAAGCTCAAAAATGCAATAAAAAGGGCTTTTTGACCTAAAATTAGTGTTTTTAACCTATTTTTCCTTCAAAATCGAAAAACGATATGGGTAAAATGCACTCCAGAAAAAAAATGATATGGGTATTTTACGTTTCTCGGATTTTAACCCCCCACCCCTAATTTGGGGTTTAACCCCCCCCCCACTCCGGACCAACTTGCCCATGTATGGCTAGAAGGGCCATTTTTTTAAAAAATTTTCACGCGCCTCGTTTCGCTCAGCGCTTGATTGTTTTATTAATTGGTCTACGTTTCCACATTTGTGTTCGTATTTTGTAATCTTGGTACGACCACGCTGGACCCACCACATTCTTAATGTTTTAATTGGTCTCCATTTCCGAATTTGTGTTATTTTGTTTTGTAAGCTTGATACGACCACGCTAAGCCCCCTCCCTTTTAAATTGTTAGTAAGATTAAAAAGGTTAAACAAATTTACAGGTTGAAGAAGTAATTTTAAAAACAATTTCTAGCACTTTACGACACGTTGCTCAGCCGTAATTCAATGTAGGCCTACTTATTGTTAGTTGTTAAATATTTTGGAAATAAATATTTTGGAAATCGAAAATTTTAAGGTAGGTTTTAAATTGTTTGTAAATTTTTTTTTGTTTTATAAATTTATTTTTATTGAAATTAATAAGAAAATATTGTGCTATAAATAACTTAATATACATTTTACCCCGTTTATAATGTTTAAGATTTGGAACCCCTGGAGCCTCTCCCTTTTTCGAAATTTGGTTCAGGGTTGGATTCCCTCTTTCCGAAATCCTGGCTTTGTCCATGACTCAGAACACAATGTTTTAAGTTTTGACTGAAAAACCTTTTTGTTCATACGAAAGTGGTCTATAATGTTATGTATTTTAAAATTTTTTAAATAACATCAAACGTTAGGTCAGTAAAAACCTCCGTGGTTCATTGATGATTTAAATCTAGGTGATTATTTACAACACGGCATTTTTGGTGGTTCAAGACAAGACCGAAATTTTAATGTTTTGCGGGATTAGGGGAGTTGGATGTTGGATAGTTGAGTTGCATAGTTAAGCATTAGCATACCAATAGAATTTTTTAGCACAATAAAACCCATATAATTTGGTATAAAAAATCGACATCAACATCAGTTATATAAAACGACAAAACTATTTTTTGTAAACACAATGCTTGAACAGCAAAACTAGAAATATTGTGTACAATATAATACTATACCTTTGTCAGAAAATACGGTAACTTCCAAAGACTCCAGAGCTTTTAGGGAACATAATACGTTGGAAAAAACTTCAGCTGGTTCTGGCAAGGTTTTTCCTTTGGTCATCGAGATATTTCTAAACAAAATTTCAGAAGCTGCATTTAGTTTTTGACACTTACTTTTAAAACTTTTTCCATCCATACTTGATATAGATAAATAAGACGAATAATCTATAGACATTGACATGCCTTTGGATTTTGCAATTTTCAGAGGCAAAAAATTCAAAATTTTCTTGCACCTCGTTCATCGCTCGGCGTAAAACTATAAAATAGGTTTGGTATCACAACAATCAACCCCCAAAACGCAAAAAAATTCTTCGCTTCGCTTAGCGGTCACTTTCCATAGTATACATACATATTTCTCGCTATTTATCCTGTCTAATTTTATTTCGAAACACAATATTTTGTAATAAGCAATAAGTACTACACAGTTAGGGCAAAACAAAAAATTATATTGGTCAATTTATGTACTTCCCCCTCCTAAAATTTCCAGTCGCCTATAGCAATGGCCTCGGTAATTTTTTTTTATATAGTTACCCTAAAAAACATACAAAGGCTGCTCATTTACTTTGATTTACAGCGTGGTGTGTGTAGCCAGGAAGTCTGAAAGTTTTCTAAATGTGTTTTTAAAAATTTTTTTTATGAAATCCAGGCTGTGCGAATGTAATTTTTAACAAAGAAAACATGTTTTTACCGATAATAACATTATACCAAAAATAATGTATTAAACAGGCTTATCTACGTTTATCCCTGCTTTTTTAAACTTTTAAAAAAACTTGCCCTCCCCCTCAAACAAAATTTTGGGAGGGGCCCTCTGAATTTTTTTGAAAAATTATTTACAAAAAATTCCTTTCTTTTTTAACTTTTTCAAAAAACTTTTTTGGAGAAAAAAACCTTTCCCTCCCACCTCAAAAAATTTTTTTCGGGAGGGGGAAGGGGGGACGGAGCACTCCTAAGTTTTTTGAAAAAGCTAAAAAGAAGGTATTTTTTTGTATTGCAATTCACCCCCCCCCCCCCAAATCAAACCCTCGGTACGTCCCTGTTTAAACCCAATTAGGGCATTCTAACATGAGCGTAGCCAGGGGGGTCTAGACCCCCTTTTTGGGTCGGCAAAGGGAAAAGTTTGGGGTTAGACCCCCCTTTTGGGTCGCCAAGGATAAAAATTTGGGGGTCTAGAAGGGCCATTTTTTAAAATTTTTCTCGCGCTTCGCTCCGCTCAGCGCTCAATTAATTATATAGTCTCCACTTCCAAATTTGTGTTAGTTTGTTTTGATATCTTAGTGTGACCACGCTGGATCCACCCCATTCTTATAATGTTTTAATTGGTCTTCACTTCCAAATTTGTGTTACTCTGTTTTGTAATCTTGATACGACCACGATAGACCTCCTCTTTAGATTGTTATATAGTGGGATTAAAAATTCAAAGGTTAGAAGAAGTAATTTCAAAAACATTTTCTCGCACTTTGCATTGCTCAGTTGTAATTCAATTTTTTTCTTTTTCCAGTTGTTAGGGTTATGAAAATCAAAAATTTCAAGGTATAAAATTGTTTGTAAAAAATTTTTTCTTGGCTTTATAGACTTATTTTTATTGAATAATAAGAAAATAAATAAGTATATGACATAAAGAAGGTGGAAAATTTTTTTTAGCCCTTTTATAGCGTTTAGGATTTGGACCCCCCTGGACCCTCCTTTCGGAAATTTTGTTCAGGGTTGGACCCTCCCTTTCCGAAATCCTGGCTACGCCCATGCATTCTAACTATCATTATTTTGTAAAAAATAAACTATTTTGTGAATCGCAAGATATTCTCTAGATTCTTAACTGTCGGGGCATTTTTTTAATAAAATGGTGAAATTTGTAATATAGTTTAAAGCTGAAACTTATCTTCCCTATGCAGAATATGCAAAGGGCAGGCGCTAAGACAAGCCAGGAGGGGCGAAAAAATTTCACCCTTATGGTTGAGACTCTGAAACTTGATTTGAAACTCAAGAGAAACTATGGTACGATGATTTTTTAGTTTGTTTTTATTTTTTAGAAATTATTAATTTATTGCTTTTATTAAATTTAAATAAACCATGAGATTGTGACCCGGGAAACGTGATTGTTTCGCCTTGTTAATGTAATGAATTGTGTAGAGTTTCATTATAATTTTTACTAGAATAAAAATGATGACGATGATGAAAATCTTATTTACTACTATCATACAACTACAACCTTTGCCGCAGAAACTTGTTTTCTTTTCTAAAATTTTTTTGCAATTTACTATACTATAAACAGAAACGAAAACCGTGACAAACACAAAAACAAACAAACAAACAAACCAAGAACGGATAATTATTTTGTACTAAAGTTGGAATAAGGACCATTTTTAAGGACCTTATTAGCAAATACAAAATATTAGATTTTTGCCTTACCTATTTTTGTTTTTCTCATCTCCCACTGCTGATTTTATAACGAGCTTCTTTAATCCCACACATTTCTGAATACAACGAATTCCTTGAGACGACAAACTGAAACTTTCGAATTCCAGTTCTTCTAGTTTTGGTGGCTTTCGACCGATAAAATTCTACAATAAAATGTAAAGCGTTAGCGGGAAAAAACAATATGTAGATATTTCTTAAAGATTAAAAAAACTAAGTTGGTAAAAATTATCAAGTATTAGAAATATTTTTTCTAGTAGGTGTCTTGTAGCAAAGTCCCAGACCTGTGCACTGCCCCCCAGGGTTTGGGGAGGTGGGTTGCAATTCCGAAACGGGGGAGGGGGCACGGGAGAGCAACCTTTTTGAAACGGGGGGGGGCAATAAAAACGGGGGGGGAAGCAGGGAAGAAAGAAAAAAGAGAAAAAAAGGAGAGAAAAAAGTGAAAAAAAAGAAAGAAAAAGAGAAAAAGGACAAAAAAGCGAAAATAAGGTAAAAATAGGTCTTAAATGGTTTTAAAAAAGCATTGAAATAGGCTAAATACTACAAGCCGCTCAGCAATAGTAACCCCCTACCCTACTATTTCCACCTACCTTGACCAACCTGTCCCGCAGGTTTTTGTCCAAATCCAGCAGTTGCCCCGGAAAGCGGATGGAACGGACATAGGGGGCACAGCGGTCGAAAACGGCCTGAACGGCCCTCTCCTTCAATCTGGGCAGTCGAACGCGGCAAAAAGGACTGAGGGCGAAATCCCCCAAGTCCACGCGATGGACTTCCTTCCACGAGGACTGACTCAGGCGGCGCCACCGTTGCGACACGGACTCCAGATAAAGGCGCTTACGCAGCGGGATTCGCTTTATTACCAAGTACAACACGTCGTCAGAAAGAATGTCCGCGGACGGCACAGAAGGATCGTATTGATAAACTAAAACATTTCCAAAATTTCCATTTTTATAGAAGTATAAAAAATCTAATTTATTAATGGTGGACGGATTTTGACGAAACTTTGCAATAAGAAAGCTAAGGTAAAGTATCTAAAAGATTAAGTTTTAATTTTTGTTCAATTCCGACCGGATAGACAGGAATATTTTCAAAAGAGAAAAAAAGGCGCCAACGGTTTGGTTTTGTTCGTGGCTGTTTTTTTATATGTGGGCAAGGGGGCATTGTATACCAGCATTCTCCTTTTAAAGATATGCTCATTTTTAACGTAGCCCCATACCACTCGTTGACCACCCCTCCCCTTTTTATTTTCTAACAATTCCTATTCCAAGTTTACCTTTTTCTAAATTTTAAACATAAAATGTGATAACATCTTGTTTACATCTTAAAGCATTTTTAGCGACTTTAAAATACCCCCTGCCTAAACCTTACCTTAAGATGTCAATTTGACCTTACCTTAAGATTCCCCATGCACTTTATAATAATTGTTACGAAGTAAATATCAAACTAAGCTAAGGTAGGTTGAGCGTCTACATTGGAAGAAATTGGTGGGGTTACAGACTGCTTGTTAATTTTTAACGTGTTCTAGCCCTTGTTAACATAACACACACACACACACACACACACACACACACACACACACACACACACACACATTTCTTTTTCACGAAATTGTTGGTTCGTTTATTTTAATTTAAAAGTTATAGCGTTGTTTCGTTTTGACTTTTTTGCTGTTATTTAAAAAAAACTTAAGGCTGTTATTTTTAAAGCATAAAAGACCCGATTTGTTAACTCTTTTTAATGTTAATGTAATAAAACTTAAGATTTTTGAATTTTTTGTTCTAAAAACTATCTGTACTAAACATGCTAAACGTGGACTAAATACAGAGCTAGTGGCGCAAAGTTTATGTTTAAAAAATTTTTTTAAAAGGATTTTTAAAAATTTTATTACAACATATATGACGGACGAGATTACATTTTAGACGTCACATACAACGTCTAAAGATAAACTCTATCGGGGTGAAAATAGATGAGTGGTAAATCACTCGTTTTTTTAAAAAAAATTTACGAAAAAAAGTCAAAAGTGAAAACTCTTAAAAATCACATAAAAAATCAAATAAGTTTTGAAACCGAAAAAGTGTATCAATTTAAAAACTATCATTTACTAAAAAACGCCTTGTTTTAGCTTTGACTAAAGTGTGAAAGGATTAGTAATAAACCTTAAAAACCTGAAAATTGCCAAAACCCTTCTAAAATTTGAGATTCGGGAGGCACACCTTTTCATTTTAATTTTTTACTGTTACTCTAAAGTGGTACACTCTTGGTCAAGTTGTACATTATTATATTGGCCACCATTGACAATCATCCATTAAAACCTAAATAATCAAAAAGCCCACGGTTGTGATAAATAATATTTGCTGGCCAACATTGTACGACCTGGAGTCTATTTCATAAAAACGTTTGTAAATTTTCATTTCACAAATCTCCGCCTATTTTTTGTAAATTACAATATGATAAAGGAGGGATATACTACACACGAATTAATATTAATCAGTCAGTGGAAGGAAAATGATGTGGTTGGGTCCAATCAACGCAGAGCACTAAGCGCAGATACTCCCTATTGGTTTAAAGTCGAAAAACCTTTATCCCATATTTTACAAAAAATAGGCGGAAAAAATTTGTAAAATGAGAATTTACAAAAGTTTTTATGAAACAAGCCCCTGGCCAAATTTGTACCAGTGTACGATAATAACAATATTATCAATATTTTTGGAGCAAACAGTATTAATATTGATGAAAAAATTTGCAGCAGGGACCAAAGACGGAATTAATGAAAATTCGCAGCGTTCTGTAATAACACAGGCTTCCAACAGAGGCGCCAGAAGAGGTCGAAGTTGGTCGTCTGCGGCTTCTTATTCGACCTCGAGCAGACCTAAATGGAACAACAGGGACAAGGGGCTCCCTGTAATAAGGTGCTTCACTTGCGAGCGAATTGGACACCGTCAAATAGAATGTAGACGTAAGTCGCCTTTTTTTATTTGTACTGACAAGTTTGAGCGGGAGCATTTTTTTGAGTTTAAAGCGTCACCAGATTTTTTCGTGACCTTCACAAAATGTGGGCTACAATACACTAAAGCTAAAGTCTTCCAGGCTGAAATTAGGGGCGTAACCGCTCTCCGCCAGGAAGAAATAAACAATAAACCGGCGATCGAGAAAAATTAAAAAAAAAGTTTTCAGCGGTTATGTAACCAATTATTATTTAGTTGCGTCATGTGTTTTTCTGCACGTGGTATTTTCTTAAAAAAACGAGTGATTTACCACTCATCTATTT
The DNA here is from genome assembly GCA_030248175.1 of Microlaimidae sp. YZB2_3. Taxonomy (NCBI): domain Eukaryota; kingdom Metazoa; phylum Nematoda; class Chromadorea; order Desmodorida; family Microlaimidae; species Microlaimidae sp. YZB2_3. The sequence goes on along the minus strand of JASAMX010031049.1, from coordinate 1,909 downwards.
TCACCCCGATAGAGTTTATCTTTAGACGTTGTATGTGACGTCTAAAATGTAATCTCGTCCGTCATATATGTTGTAATAAAATTTTTAAAAATCCTTTTAAAAAAATTTTTTAAACATAAACTTGTTGCGCCATTAGCTCTGTATTTAGTCCACGTTTAGCATGTTTAGTACAGATAGTTTTTAGAACAAAAAATTCAAAAATCTTAAGTTTTATTACATTAACATTAAAAAGAGTTAACAAATCGGGTCTTTTATGCTTTAAAAATAACAGCCTTAAGTTTTTTTTAAATAACAGCAAAAAGTCAAACGAAACAACGCTATAACTTTTAAATTAAAATAAACAAAGCCAGCAATTTCGTGAAAAAGAAATGTGTGTGTGTGTGTGTGTGTGTGTGTGTGTGTGTGTGTGTGTGTGTGTGTGTGTGTTATGTTAACAAGGGCTAGAACACGTTAAAAATTAACAAGCAGTCGGTAACCCCACCAATTTCTTCCAATGTAGATGCTCAACCTACCTTAGCTTAGTTTGATATTTACTTCGTAACAATTATTATAAAGTGCATGGGGAATCTTAAGGTAAGGTCAAATTGACATCTTAAGGTAAGGTTTAGGCAGGGGGTATTTTAAAGTCGCTAAAAATGCTTTAAGATGTAAACAAGATGTTATCACATTTTATGTTTAAAATTTAGAAAAAGGTAAACTTGGAATAGGAATTGTTAGAAAAGAAAAAGGGGAGGGGTGGTCAACGAGTGGTATGGGGCTACGTTAAAAATGAGCATATCTTTAAAAGGAGAATGCTGGTATACAATGCCCCCTTGCCCACATATAAAAAAACAGCCACGAACAAAACCAAACCGTTGGCGCCTTTTTTTCTCTTTTGAAAATATTCCTGTCTATCCGGTCGGAATTGAACAAAAATTAAAACTTAATCTTTTAGATACTTTACCTTAGCTTTCTTATTGCAAAGTTTCGTCAAAATCCGTCCACCATTAATAAATTAGATTTTTTATACTTCTATAAAAATGGAAATTTTGGAAATGTTTTAGTTTATCAATACGATCCTTCTGTGCCGTCCGCGGACATTCTTTCTGACGACGTGTTGTACTTGGTAATAAAGCGAATCCCGCTGCGTAAGCGCCTTTATCTGGAGTCCGTGTCGCAACGGTGGCGCCGCCTGAGTCAGTCCTCGTGGAAGGAAGTCCATCGCGTGGACTTGGGGGATTTCGCCCTCAGTCCTTTTTGCCGCGTTCGACTGCCCAGATTGAAGGAGAGGGCCGTTAGGCCGTTTTCGACCGCTGTGCCCCCTATGTCCGTTCCATCCGCTTTCCGGGGCAACTGCTGGATTTGGACAAAAACCTGCGGGACAGGTTGGTCAAGGTAGGTGGAAAAAGTAGGGTAGGGGGTTACTATTGCTGAGCGGCTTTTATTATTTAGCCTATTTCAATGATTTTTTAAAACCATTTAAGACCTATTTTTACCTTATTTTCGCTTTTTTGTCCTTTTTCTATTTTTTTTTTCTTTTTTTTCACTTTTTTTCTCTCCTTTTTTTCTCTTTTTTCTTTCTTCCCTGCTTCCCCCCCGGTTTTTTTTCCCCCCCGTTTCAAAAAGGTTGCTCTCCCGTGCCCCCTCCCCCGTTTCGGAATTTACAACCCACCTCCCCAAACCCTGGGGGGCAGTGCACAGGTCTGGGACTTTGCTACAAGACACCTACTAGAAAAAATATTTCTAATACTTGATAATTTTTACCAACTTAGTTTTTTTAATCTTTAAGAAATATCTACATATTGTTTTTTCCCGCTAACGCTTTACATTTTATTGTAGAATTTTATCGGTCGAAAGCCACCAAAACTAGAAGAACTGGAATTCGAAGGTTTGAGTTTGTCGTCTCAAGGAATTTTATTCAGAAATGTGT
>JASAMX010031045.1:0-10626 GCA_030248175.1 Microlaimidae sp. YZB2_3 | reverse complement strand
CCCCCTAGCCTCGAAATTTTGGGACCCCCAGATGAAAATCTAGGCCCCCCTCCCCCAAATTCCGAATTTTTTACCCCTGACCCCTCCTCTTGAGTTTTGAAAATCTGACCCCCCCCCTCCCCCCTCGGTATTCTTTTAGGTACCTTTTTTTTATACGAAATTTTCTTCCAAAAACGTGAATTTTCATCAGTTATTCATGTCTTTATATCTCTTTACATGAATATGGCTTTTTATTCCAGATAAAATATAGTATTATCCTATAAAAAGAACAATTATTAAAGTTATTATGGTTTAAAACTGTTTTGCTTTGGACACCTGACCCCACCTGACCCCCTCTAAATTTCAAAATTTCGCATCCTGTGTTAATTAAAAACTAGGGGTCCGCAGCCCCCCTGGACCCCTCCTCCTAATTTTAAAAATCCACTTTACCCCGGGTTACACCCCCCCGAGCTTCCCTGACTGTGCTCACCTATGACGCCAACCACTGCATTTTTCGGCTTTTCTCTGTGGTCATAAATAATAACAAAATTTTTGCCTAAGCTTCCTTGCACAAATAAACGACCGTCACATTTTTTGACAAAATTGTTGAAAAAGTAAAAAAACAACGAGTTCAAGCCCTACCGTTCCCGCCCGCCCCTTGATCGTGAATGGACAAGATGGGGATCGGCTCCGCCCATTTCCGCGCACTGACGCACCACTCTGTTCATTTTCTGCTCCATTTCCGGATCTCCCCGTTGAACAGCGCCGGAATCCAAGTGGTCACCTCGGTCGGAATCGCCTAAATACGTAAAACTTTCTTTCTGCGCCAGAATGAGTTTCCATCCGTAAAAAAACAAACAATAAAAAACGTAAACAGTTATTTTATTACAAAAACTAAAATAATAGGCATGGCCGTACGCAGAGGAAAAACAGGGGGAACGTTCTGCTCTGTCGTTTTTGAACAAGCACTGGACAGAATGCATTTTTTCTGAACAAGCACTGGATAAAATGCATTTTTTGTGAAAAGAAACTAAATAAAATGCTATGTTAGCTTTCAAAAATTTCACGCCTTTGGCGCGCTTTTTTATTTGTTTATTTTTTCCAATAATTTTTTTTAATTTAATTTTAAGTCGTTTTTTTAATCATAATTAAATCCTTTCACAGTGTTAAAAAGTTATTGTTAATTTACAGCAATCGCAACAACAACAAGTTTTATTATAAAAATAGTGTTTTGAATAAAAATAAATTTTGATGTGTGGTTTGCTTAGTTGTTTTTTTTTAAATCTATTGATATTTAAATTCAATCTTATTTTAATATTAGCTTGTTCAAACTCTTGAAAATGTACAAAAAATGAGTTTTTAAAAAGAGGTTTTAATATTATTTTGGTAACGTTTCTTTAAGACAAAATAAAGAATCCCCAGACCCCCCCCCCCCGTTAAACTATGGTTCACCGAGACCAGTCAGTTCCCCCCTGTCGCAAAATCCTGGGTACGGCCCTAATAAGTACCTACAGCCATTACAATTGATTGATAGCTCGTCCATTTTAAAAAAGTGGTATTTAAAAACGAAGCGTAAAATTTAAAAAAAAATAATATAGGTACTAAAATATAGTTTTTTTATTTGGTATTAAAATTACAATAGCAAGAGCAGTGCTGTGACATCATGTTTTTTAGGTAACGATTGATAGACACCCGGTTAGATTTTATGTTCATAAAAGGCCTCATGTAGATTTCTTTATAAGCATTGTAAGTTTAATTTTAGTATTTTTCTTGTAATTTTCTTTGATGAAATGGTAGACGACATAGTATGCCACTAAACCAAGTCTTTATGATTCGAAATTTTTGTTTTCTTAATTTTTATGACATTTTCAATACCTGTGGTTTCCGATTTGTTTCTTTGAAAAGGAAAAAAGTCCCCATTTGCAAAACGCTTGGTTTACAGACCTGTTTTGCCTGACCTGGTTTGCCCCCCAGGCTTTATCGAAGTGGGGGGACTAATTAGGTGGGATAAGGAGGGGCTTTTTTTGAAACGGGGGAAGCAATAAAACGGGAAGGCAAGCAAGGCAGAATGAAAAAAGAAGAAAAGAACAAAAGACACTAAATTTAAATGAAAATAGGTCCTAAATAACCTAAAATGCATTAAAATGGCCAAACACCGCAAAAATTTTGCGAAATGGCGTGATAATCGGTTAAAAATGGCGCCATAATTTTTTTCCACTTTTTCATTTTTTTTTTTTTTGCGAGGGGGGGGGGGCACCGGGCACACCCTCCCATAAAGTGGGAGGGGGCATTTCCAGACCGTGCGTAGGTGTGCTTGCTAGGTATTCTTTACACAAAAGATAAACATAGACACATTATGAATCGAATGTAAATGTTGGGGATTTTTAAAATTTAAGTAATTTTTTAAGGGGTCAAAATGTTTTTTTTTTGTTTGTAAATTTTGATAAATGAACATACCCCATTGGCTTATATCACATTATTTTTGATTATCTGTCAAGAAAAAGGTTTTCGTGGCAATGTTTTTTTCCTTTGGGGTTTAATATCGAGACTTGGCATCGGCAGTGCTCTCACATCTACTTACTTACCCTACCCCAAAACTAATATCTTGGATTTTTAACCCAGCGAATGCAAAGATTATAAAATGTTTTTAAACTTTCATATTGATATTTGTTTTTTAAATTATGTATATTTTTGTATGTTAGGTAAGTCAGTGGTATGATCTAGTCGTTTTTACTGCCAGTATGGAAATATACGGGTCTGCGGTCGCCGATCGACTGGACAGAGGGCAGAATGTTCTCAGTAGGAGGTATTTTAGACAGGTAGGAATCATTAGATTAATAAATAGCTTCCTGATTGTGGTTGCATTACCTGAAACTTATCCGTCCTATGCAGATTAAGCAAAGGGCAGGCGCTAAGACAAGCCAGGAAGGGCGAAAAAATTTCACCTCTATGGGTTCAGCTTCCTGATGATGCTTGCGTGACACAATCAAAACGTTGCAATAAAATTTCAATATTAGTGTTTTATCGACGATTTTCTTGTTTATTTTAAGATATCAATTCCAGAAAAAAATTGAAGCTTTCGATAGATATGTAAGCTCTTTTTTCACTCTTATAATTTGCTTAAACTACTTCTGCGCAAAGTTTAACGAAAAAAATCGCGTTCCGCGACTAAAAAAAAGAGACGTTGAATTCACACGTAAAATAACTTGTTCTAGAATGAAAGAAGGGTTAAACCAGGTTTAAGAAGAGGTCTAAACTCCCAGGAGCACATTCTTAATATACATGGGCACGGGGGGGAAGGTTGGGTGGTTAACCGTACCCCCTCCTCAAATTCTGAGAAGGGGGATTTCTCCTCCCCCACTCAGAAGTGGGGGGAGAGAGAGAAAAGGTTAACACCCCCCCAAAAGAAATGAAGAAAAAACGTCTTTAAAATGATTTCTTACTGCCTACAAACTTAAGTTTTGAGGTCAAAATGAATGTTTTAAGCAATAAAAAGCTCAAAAATGCAATAAAAAGGGTTTTTTGACCTAAAATTAGCGTATTTTATCTATTTTTCCTTCAAAATCGAAAAACGATGTGGGTAAAATGCACTCCAGAAAAAAACGATATGGATATTTTGCGTTTCTCGGATTTTAACCCCCCCCCTAATTTGAGGTTTAACCCCCCTCCCCACTCCTGACCAACTTGCCCATATATGATTCTTGCCATAGGTGTTTTTGGTCGGGCCCGCTAGGGGGGTCCACCCCCGGGTGGAAGGCCAAAATTTTTTAGGGGGGGTCCGGACCCCCCTGGCTTTTTAGGGGGGGTCGACCCCGGGTGCGAGATTTCAAATTTAGGGGGGGTCAGGGGGGTCCAATTTTTTAGCAAAATTTTTTTAACTCAATAATTTAAGTGTTTTTAGGTCTAATATTGAATTTTATGTATTAAAACAGCCTATTTAGGCCTAAAAAGTGTATTTAAACACTGTTTTTAACTAAAAACCCGTGTTTTTGACAGTAAATAAAAAAATATACTTCCAAATTGGTCGGGAGGTGGGGAGAGGGGGGTCAGCCTCGCTAGGGGGGGTCAGCCTCGCTAGGGGGGGGTCAGCCTCGCTAGGGGGGGTCAGGCCGGACCGCTCTCGAGCTTTGGGGGGGAGGGGGGCCCCCTGAATTTTTTCTAGGGGGGGTCCAAAATTTTGGCTCTAGGGGGGGTGCACCCCTCTGTCCCCCCCCCAAAAAAAAACACCTATGATTCTTGCCATACGACATCGTTTTTGTCAATTGCGGTCCGTTTTACTTGTATCGTTTTTTAACACAAAAAATTAGGTAAGAAGTGCTATAACGCCAGTTCCATTGCCATTGAGCCACCAGGGCCGTGCTGACCTTTAGGCAGCACCCAACAGGCCTACGGGTACCAACCATCTGACCTGGTTGCTGGATCTTTTCTTTTATAAAAATGAGTCCAGCTTGGCATGGCTAGAGTGATTGTTGTCGTACGTCGGCTACGCATGGCAGTCTTCCATCTAGCAAACTAGTGGACGAATGCAGCTCCCAAGTGTGCGGAGTCTGTACCACTGACTTTGCAGGAACACCTATGCTGCTCATGTACGACATTTAATGTAAGATCAAAATCAGGCGGCGACTAAAAATCCTTTAGCTAAGTCCTCGGAATAGGTGAACACTGCGCGCAGTGAACACTCTAGCGTTAAAGGTTGCCAACATCGTTATCAATGTTGGACGAAGAGTCTCATCCATGGGGGTGAAATTTTTTCGCCCCTCCTGGCTTGTCTCAGCGCCTGCCCTTTGTATAATCTGCATAGGGGAGATAAGTTTCAGGTAATGCAACAACAACAACGCCAGTTTATAAAAATATGATGGTGGGTGGATCCCCTATCAACTCTCAGCTTCCCCTCCAATTTTTCTCCTATGACTGGGTACAGCTTCAAAATACCAAATTTTTTAAAAACTAATTCATAGAACGTTTTTTAACGTTAACTAAATTTAAATTCAGTTTTTATTGAAAGATTAAATTCCTAATTCCTAATTTTGAAGAGTTAATCCCTAATTTTTTAGTGCCAGGGAAAAATTTTAGGCGCATTGGGAGTGGTATAAAATTTCAGAAAAATTTGGCATTAAAATAAAGCCGTCATTTTGGGATAAATCAACCTGGAATTTAACCTCAAGAATAATGACGCTTACATTTTGTAGCATTGTACAATGGATTACGGGGGTTATACGAAAGACTTGGCGTCCATATGTCCCGATCTCAGTTCTATTTTTATATTAGACAATTCGCCGGGAGCCTATCGACAGTATCCTGGTAGGTTTTTTTACTTTTTTTAATTTTTTTTCGTAATAATGGTGTTTGGCTGTTTTACTAAGTCTTACATAGAGGGAAGGCTGGGACGTAACCAGGGAGGGGTGAGGGGGCCGACTGCTCCCCCGCCCCTCCCCCCCGAAACGGTCACCAGATTGTAAAATATATTTTGTGGTTTTTACAGTTTTAGAGCCTAAAAATTCAAGATTTTCGCTCGGCGCCAAACTATACAATACTTTTGGTACCAAAATTAACCCCCAAAAATCAAAATAATATGTATATTTATCGCTATTTTATCTTGTCTAATGTTATTGACAAAAGTACAGTAATTTTGATAAACAATAAGTACTGCACGTCAAGCAAAGCAAACAATCATTTGGTTGTTTCCCAATGGATTATCCTTTTAAAAAAATCGCGAAACTGTCGATATCCCCTTTAAATTTTTGTGGAAAGATTAAACTTAAAGAGTATTTTGTCATAAAAGTTTATAGCAAAATTAGGCGACCCTCAAACAAAGGTAAAAACTGTCAACAAAAACCAAAACTTTTTTTAAGTTGTAACTCTATAAAAAAACCTTGAGAAACAATGGAGCGCTAAGCGGAGCGAAACATAAGAAGAATCGTTTAATATTTTCACACCAAATGGGTGGCCTGATGGTAAACCCCACCCTTTGTCCGTTTTATATTTAGGGTAAAGTAATTTTGAAACTAGGAGTGCCTTTGAGTCCTACCCCACCTTAAATCTCCAGACCTGTCACTGCCCCCCGGGGTTTTATTGGGGGGGGGCAATTCCAAAACGGGGGGCTATGAGGGGAGGCAAATTTTTTTAAAAGGGGGGGGGGCAAGCAGGGGGAAAGGAAAAAAAGAGAAAAAAAAGGGAAAAGGGAAAAAAAGAAAACTAAGGTTAAAATAGGTCTAAAATGGCTTAAAAACATTGAAATAGGCTAAAAACAGCAAAAAAAATGCGATGATGACGTCATCATAGGTCAAAAATGGCGTCATAATTTTAGGGTGCTTTTTCATTTTTTGGCGGGATTGGGATATACCTAAAAGTAAAAACCTAAAAACGTAAAAATGAGTACATTTAATGCAGCTGAGCAATGCAAAGTGCGAGAAAATGTTTTTAAAATTACTTCTCCTAACCTTTAAATTTTTAATACCACTATATGACAATCTAAAGGGGGAGTCCAGCGTGGTGGTATTAAGATTACAAAACAAAGTAATACAAATTTGGCAGTGGCGACCATAGGTGTTTTTGGTCGAGTCCGCTAGGGGGGGTCCACCCCCGGGTGGAAGGCCAAAATTTTTTAGGGGGGGGGCCGGACCCCCGGGGGGTTTAGGGGGGGTCGACCCCGGGGGCGAGATTTCAAATTTAGGGGGGGTGAGGGGGTACAATTTTTTAGCAATATTTTTTTAACTCAATAATTTAAGTGTTTTTAGGTCTAATATTGAATTTTATGTATTAAAACAGCCTATTTAGGCCTAAAAAGTGTATTTAAACACTGTTTTTAACTAAAAACCCGTGTTTTTGACAGTAAATAAAAAAATATACTTCCAAGTTGGTCGGGAGGGGGGTCAGCCTCGCTAGGGGGGGTCAGGCCGGACCGCTCTCGAGCTTTGGGGGGCAGGGGGGGCCCCCTGAATTTTTTCTAGGGGAGGGGTCCAAAATTTTGGCTCTAGGGGGGGTGCACCCCTCTGTCCCCCCCCCCAAAAACACCTATGGTGGCGACCAATTAAAACGTTAAGAATTGGGTGGGTCCAGCGTGGTTATACCAAGATTACAAAAAAAATTAACACAAATTTGGTAGTGGAGACTATATAATCAATCGAGCGCTGAGCGGAGCAAAGCGCGAGAAAATTTTTAAAAAATGGCCGTTCTAGACCCCCAAATTTTTATCCTTGGTGACCCAAAAGAGGGTCTAGACCCCCTCTGGCTACGCCCATGTCGAGAACCGGAATGGAAAGGGATTTAAAAAACTAGAAAGTGTTAAGGAAACAAAAAAATTAGAGAAAGAGGCTGGATATTTTGTTTTACAGAGAGGCGTCTGACATTTTAAGCCTTAAAAATAGAACCTCATCAATGATGATATTTGCAGCCAACCGGACTTTCATAGAAACTGGGGCGAACCTTCCCTAAACTCTTAATCACCGATTCGTGTCTTGCGGAACCGTATTTACCTCTTGCATTTTAAGAAACAAGTTATAAGGAAGTTCTGTTAATTCAACTGTTTGTTCGCATTTTAGTTTATTGTGTGTAATCTAAAATTTTGTGGGTTTTTAGACAACGCAATACCGATTCGGTCGTGGTTCAGCGACCCATACGACTCGTGTCTATTGAACTTGTTGCCTTTCCTGGACGCTCTCCGGTTCACCAACGACGTCAGATCAGTTTTAAGTCGTAATATGCAGCGGTTATGACGCCCTATCATGTTACAAACTACTCTTAAACAAACGGACTAGACAAGGCTAGACCGTATAGTTTCAATTTTGTCTAGACAATTCTGAAATGTCGTCACGAATCATCGTGTTATTGCAACTTTAAAGGGAGAATTTGAAGCCTCCGAGGTTTATTTCTTTATTTCAGAATACGGTTGGTCTTCAGCTTTTATTATAGTTTATGTTTATACTAAGTTTCGTTCGGCCCATTTATTTTCGGCATTTCGACGATAAGAAGAAGGCAGGTTGTTTTTAAAATAGATTGAAAGGCTTTGGCCACGATGAAAAAACTGACGGCAACGCTGTAATAAATGAGAAAGAAATGTTTTTTTCGCTACCTAACGGGCACGGTAGATGCATTCTCTGGGACCTGGGTACTCCACTAAACGGCTGATTCAATCATTACATCACAATCTTCAGGAATACTACGTTAGCAACGAGTTTTTTAGCTTCAAGGTTTACTGTGGAGTGTGTACATTTGAAGCTTGGTTTACTACGATAATTTTTAATGCTTCGCAACAAGTAATGTTTTGTGAAAAAGAAAAATCATCGAGAAAAACAGATTGTCATAAGGAAAATAATTATTAAGCACCTAGTGCTGTGCTGCTAGATCACACTAAAATTTTTGAAAAATGGTTATATAAATGCCTATTAAACTGGAGAATCCCACACGTCGCAAAGTAGACTTATACTATAACACTGAAGTTGTGGCGGATATCTTCACAAATTTTGTATTTGTAATGTTTCAATGCAATTTTGTACTCTGTGTATCAAAACATTTCTGCGGATGCGATCTGCATAAATGTTTTTCCTTCCATCCAACTTTCATTTTTTATGGTTTTTTTTTAATATTTATCTGTCTTGCGGAAAAGAGTACTTTAATCTATTAAAATGGTGTTTGATTACATATTTAGGGGAAAAAGGGTTCTGTGCTGACCATGTGTCCCCTTCGCCAACTAATATATTTTTTTAAATCACATCTAACAGACTAAAGTGAAATTTAAAAGTTGAAATGAGTGTTTTGTTTTTTTTACTGCAAAACGCTTCTCTTTTCCAGATCCTCCCCTCCCCCTCAGGACGAATTCATTTATGATGCGTACCTTTTGGTTTTTTAGACTGATCAAACACAAATACATTATAGTTTGATTTCTAATAAAAAGAGTGTCATAAAGGTTTTCTGGATTTAGAAAACGATTTTAAACCATCGGTTTAAGTTTTATTGAATAAATTAATATTAATAATGTGATTTAAATTCAAAATTCATAAGGAACTCTCCTGTGTTAACATACACCCGACCCTAGTAAAATATATATAATGATTCTGGGGGTTTTTTTTTCAAAGAAATATTATATCTTCTTTAAAATCTACCTGTATTTAGCATTCCTTGTCATTAAAAAAATTCGTGTATTTTAGTACGGTTTATTTTTTGTCCGTAATTAAAGTGTTATTTTTTCTCATGTACGGCTACAGTTCGTACGACTAAAACCCAAAATTATATAATTTGCTTGGTTGAAATTGCAATCCAGAAAAAAAACGGTGGGTTATTCGCTTTACCGGCTAATGTTATTGAGAGCGCCTCCAAAATTTTGACACTGAGAGGGGTGATCCGCGTTACCAACAAAACCATACTATGCTCCTCTTAAGTTAATATTGAGGTTTACGGAATTAATCACAATTTTTCGTTTGTTTTTCATTACAGCTATATATAATACTCATGTCGCGAATTTTTATCAAATAAAATAAAATAGCATTGCAAGCAAATTTTTTTGACTGAAGACAATTTTTATTACCGGTATTACTTTTTATTAAAAATTATTAAATACAAACTTTAAGCATGAAAGACAATAAAAAATAGCAGTTGCTTGTCGGCCATTCGTTAAAAATAATAATATGTTTTGTTTGGCTTTGATTGAAAAATATCATTAGTATAACGGTGAAATTAAAATTGCAAACTGTGAACTTAATAATTTTATTGTGAATGTTAGGTTTTTGAACTAATATACTAATTCAATTGTAAGAAAATGTTTTTAGAACTTTATGTAATAATTTTCTTTACTATGTAAAGATGTTGGTGGTTTTTTTTCCAATTTAAAGTTTTAAGGCTCTCCACTTATATACTTTTTGCGTTAAATGTTTGGTAAAATACTAATTTCAAAACAAGATACATTATGTTTTATTCCAATTGGTTTAAAAATAATATGACAGTTCTGTGCTTATAATAATAATAGTCCATATTTTTTAAAAAAACTACAAAATTTCTTTTTAATGAGGAGAGGCAAATGGGGCTTAGGTAAAGGCTGGATTAATTAATTTTCTTTCGTACTTAGTAGAACTTATTTCTCAGTTTCTTAATCTATAAACAAGCTTTATCGCAAAAATATGTGTATCTAAAGTTGATGGATGACCTTACTACTTGAAACAAATTTGTGATACCTCATATTGCTCTTTTTTGTATATTAGTATTGTTCATTTATATTATAATTTTGTATATATACTGTTCTCGATTTTAATTAAAGAAGCAGTATACCTTTAGAATCAATTTTATATAACTATTTTAAAAAGCAGGGCAGGATTAAAAGCCACAACACTTTCAGATTTACTGTATCAAACAAGCAGAAAAATAAAATTTTATAACTCCAGTGATATTTTGAACCTCTAAATGGTCCCACACTTCCACTACTAAAAACGCTAAAAGAGGTATTTGAAAGAACTTTTTTTATATATAATATTCTCCAATAATTTGATCTGATCTTATGATAAAATTGACCTTTTTACAGTAATTGGTAATACTGCCCTTTTTAAATATTCAGGATGAGTAGAGTATTATGCATCCCAAGCAAGCGAATCGTTTGAAATTGATCGAATCGTGGCAATTTTTTAACCCGAAATTTTGGGGAATTGTAAATTGAAATTT
>JASAMX010031044.1:0-15663 GCA_030248175.1 Microlaimidae sp. YZB2_3 | reverse complement strand
TAGAGCAAATTATAATTCGTGTATTTTGTAGGATTTTGCAATGCAGCTGAAAAACTTTTAAAATCTGATAAAAACTTGTTACACTTATTCACGTAACACACGAAATACACATTACAAGCTATAAATAACGGATGTGCTTTTATAAGTATAATATGTAAATTTTTCTTTTTTTTCAATGCATTTGATGGAAAAAAAGGGCGAAATTCTTCATAGACGGTCAGCCATGAGGGATTCGTCCCCAAAAAATATTAGAAGGGGGCGAAATTATAATGCACCTCATCTATGAGGAATTCGCCGGCCGGCGATTTTATCATGGGGGGGGCGAAAATATTATCTGACACCGACTATATTTACATTTCATTGAAAGTATGAATGGTTTGGCAACAAGGTGTAAACGATACTAATAAAAAGTTCTCTTTAGAACGTAAATAAAAATCTTCATCATAAAAGTGTAAAAAAATAAATAAGTTGACATGTTGACTTTTTAGCTAACTTACTAAATATGTTGATTTTTTAAAAGTTTTGTATAAAATTATTTTCATGAAGTGCCGTTTTTCTTCATAAAAACGTCAATAAAAACATTAATTAAAAAAACTATTAAATTTATACAAATTTATTGGTAATCCTAATTTTATATGCTCCTATTTTGCAAGTAAAAAGGTTGGAAAAGACGTATGGAAACGTTAAAATTAAAAATTTCTAATAATAATTATGCTTAAACTAGTCAAGAATAATAAAAAATATAATCGTTTTTGTTTGAAAATTAACTTATCAAAACTTTTTCAGTAAATTTTGAAAAGCCTAAATATAGATTTTTTAAAAGTAAAATTTAGATATTAGAAATTATTTAGTTTTTCAAAATCTAAATAGTAATAATTCATTGAATTATTTTACATGATTATCTTTTACCGACCTTGAGCTTGGCGAGATTCGCGGTCGAGGCAGGAGTAGACGACCTTCTGATCCTGCAGGAAGAAAAACTGGGGCGCCATTTTGTCGTGGCATTGGGGGACGGCGACTTTGCTGAAGCAGTAGCGATGCCCTTGTTCGATAACTTTGGATTGCATGATGGGTCGCTTCATCTCCTCTTCGAATGCTTCTTCTTCTGAAAACCGAAGAATATTTATTTTATGTTTTGTAAACTATAATCTTTAAAAACAGTATTCTGATAAAAAAAAACGTTAAAAGCAGTTTCCTATTCTAATCTCAAAGTTTTTTTGGTTAAAACATTATTGTACTAACCCTTAACCCAGGTTCACATTGAGGTGCCAATGCCACCGGTGGAAATGACACCGGTAGCAATGGCACTGTTGGACACAACAGCGGTGGCATTGCCACCGCTTGTGTTGTGTTCAACGTTAACATAGGACGTGTTCACACTGAGGTGGCTGGCAATGCCACCGGTGGCAGCTCTCATAAGAAAAAAAAACGCGTGGGAACGCGCGCATTGTTAAAAAAAATCAATGAAAAATATTGCGGTTTTAACAGAAAAACGCGTGAAAACGAGTGCATTGCATAGAAATGAAAAAATAATGTGGTTTAACTGCAAAACCTATTATTTAAAAAAAACATATGATTTTTTATAAAAAATAAATTTTATGTATGTTTCTGCGACCACAATACTTTTTATCGTCTTTAGAATCAGAAAGTAAAAAAGTGCTGACTACCGACATTTTCTCAGCTCTACACGTTAACTAAATGTTGGCATTGCGTCTCCAGCGATGGCAATGTAACCGCAGTGTGAACCTAGCGGTGACAATGCCACCGGTGGCATTGCAACCTCAGTGTAAACCGGGATTTAATCGTTTTTCAAGCGTTGAAAGCGGTCAAGCAGCGTTGTTGTAGTGTTGCGGCAATGGATGTCTTTCTACAAAAATGCATCCATCCACAAACAAAAAACTGCTTTATATATGTAGTTGCAATATGAATTGGTTATAGTTTTATTTTGTTATTTTGTTTTCTAATTTAACCAGATCTACTAAGCAGACTGTTTACGTTTTTAATTGGTGTTGTATTTTTTTATAACATTTATTATTTATTGTTTACCTAACTCTTCTTCCATACGGGGATCAATTTCTTCAATTGGGCGAGCTTCACAGCTTCTTTCTCGGCAAATTGCCTCTTCATCTGGGAACTATAATAGATAAAACATTTGTACAACATGAAATAAAAGTTATAGAAATTACGCGCCAAAAATACTTTCTCCAAAATGGCCAAAAGATAAACCTAAAAAGTTCAATTTCGAGCAATTTATTATGAAGAAATACCTATTATGAAGGAATACCAAAAATACAGAAAAAAATCCAAAAAAGCCTTTAAATCCATCCTAAATTAAACTTTTTGATATTGTTTTTGGACATATGTTTTATCTTTATGTAAAACGTTAGGTTTTTTATTACACAGCTTTTACCTAACTTTCATTTTTTTCCGTAATGGGGCTGCCTTTAAAATTGAATTCTGCTTAATGTACTGCTAATGCAAATGGATTAATAAAAAAAAATACACGTATTTATTGGGGCAAACACTAAATTCCACCGACTCCGAGTCCGTCCAAAATGTACCGTAATTTACCGTAGTTTTTAACATTATGCAAATTTTGGGAGTGTTGATTAAATTACGTAATTTTCGTGCAATATATCACGGAAATTGGCCAAATTTTGAGTAAAAGCTTTTAAAGCTTTCTACAATACTTTGAAAACCTTTTGGTGTCCGAAAAAATATTTTCGGCATAATATCCTTAAAAATAAAATAAATATTATTTTATTTAAGCAGTAAATTATTCGGAATTTTAATAGCTTTTAAGCTTTTTTTATAATTTTTATCTTGATTTGTAGGTTTCGCTTAGGCTTAGGAAAATAATGTTTTTTTTTTCTTAAATTTTTTTTGCCAAATTTTCTAACATAAAACATTTTTTATATTTATCTTAACAAATGTTTCAATTTAAAACCATAAACCGTGAAACTTAACCCTTAACCAAACCCTATATTCACAAGAAAAATCCTTTATCAAACAAATCAAATCACGAATCTTATTTTTGCAATCATGTTTTCGCACCAGGCTGGAAGTTTGTCAATAATTGGAAGTTAATCAGTTTCTGAAGATTAATTAATTATATTCCTTTTTAAATTTGGTAATTTTATGGTTTTTAAACTTAATTTAATGTTTTTATAGTGTAATGCAGTTAAAAATTATTAATTTCTAAAAAATTACACGTAAAAATAGCTAAATTGATTCAAAAAATATTTAAATTGGTTTATTTTGTGCGAGATTCTGTTAATTCCGCCTAATCTGCACAATAATATATAATTTGCAGAAATTTGAGGCGGAGTCGGAGTCGGTGGAATTTAGTGTTTGCCATTTATGGCTTGTCACGATGGTCAAAACCCTCCCATTTGGACGGAAGTTGTTCAGCGTTGAAGATATCCATAGTATTATGTCGCTAAAGAATCACTGTCAACCAATAAGCGCATGAGAAAACAATTGATCTCTAATAACCGTGAAGATCACCAATTTTTATCTCCTCTCACTTTCATTCCCACAAACCAAAACATATAATCACAAATCACGAATACTACTCGCGATTTGATGGTCCTTAAAATTATAACTTGGCTTACCCGGCAGCTGGAATCTTGTTTCATGTATTGGCGAACAAATTTACGGACGTTGCTTGTGCGGCGCTTGTTGGGCAGGAGGAATTCGTGTTCTTGTTCCAGATCGTAGTGACCGCACAGACCACACAGCACATTGCGGTAAAGTCCGGAAACCTAAAACACTGATTTGACTTTATTTTTGGTAGTTTTATCTTAGTTTTAATTTTTTTAATGAATCTGTTACTTTTCAGTCCCGTTTCGTTTTAGACACGCTTCTTTTGAGTCTCGCTTCGTTTCAGTCCTGGCGGAAAATACATTCATCGGCATTCTTCAAGTGTAACCCATTTAAGTGGTCACCAGAAAGAAAATGCAAGATGGACTACTATAAACATGGACGAACTAATTCTTTAAAACCGTTATTTTTCAAAAACAACCCATTAAATTAAAATTATTTTTTTAATAAATCTTAGACAAAGTGATAAATTTAAAAAAAATTATCATGATAAAACTAATAAACAACCTGAATCCTGAACTATAGGCCTTAGTTTTCCTAAGCAACCTCAACAAAACCTGAAAATCAAACAAAACATTAAATTTAGCTTGATTTTAAGGTTTTGCTTCGGTTGCTTAGGGAAATTAAGGTCTAAAGTCCACGATAAATGTTATTTGTGAGTTTTATGACGATAATTTACTTGAAAAATAACAGTTTAGAAATAACAACTTAGAAAATTGTAGTACAAAGGCCTTTGTATAAAACCAAATATTGCGGCGAAATGACTTGAGATGTGACACTAGATTTTGATCGGATTTTTCGCCAAGACTGAAATGAAGTTCGAAGCGTTTTTTCCGGGACTGAAACGAAGCAACGTAGCAGGAACTAGTTTATGAATGCATTTTCCGCCAGGACTGAAATGAAACAAAGCGGGACTAAAACGAAGCTCTCGGAGATTTTCCCCGGGATTGAAACGAAGCGGGACTGAAACAAAGCGGACCCTTTTTTTAGTATATATAAAAAATTAAATTTACCAACTTAAACTAATTCTTTATTTTCTAAGCATCCAGAGCATTAGCTTTTTAATTTACCCATTTTTTTTATTAAAAACCGACCATTGATTGTTTTATTGGGCTAAAGCGAAGTTCTAGTTTGTTTGTTTTTAGTTTTTTTTTTGTCTTCAGTTTATTTAGAATTTAAAAGGTTATTATCATAAATCAATTGGATTCGTCAATAAGAAACGGATTTAAATGACACTTTGCGCGAAGGTATCTAAAAGTACCTTTGAACAAAGGTATCAAAAAACTTTGCACGAAGGTATCTAAAAACCCTAATTTTAAGAGTTGTAAATGAAATTTTGTAAATTGGCCTTATGTTAAATCCTAAAAACCGAGAAAACAGTGGATTTTAAAAAATCACCCACACAAAAATATCATTACCTCACTTTTTTGTGGAAAAGATGCTGCTCATTTAAAATTTTTTTAGACAGAAATTAATCACTTATCTTTAAAAAAAAGTAATGAATTCAGTGAAATTAAAGTTTCACTTTTAGCTTAACTATTTTCTTAAAACTTAAAAAGCTTAAAAAAACGACGAGCGAAATACAACAAAAAATATTACTTGAATACATGCGCTCAACACAATTATCTTATTATAAATAATGAGAACTTTAAAATTAACAATGAAAATTTAGAGAATATGAAATTATTACTTTGACATTGGCACTGATGCCATCAAATTCGACTTTGATTCCAACTTCAGGAAGTGAGAATTCAACGTAGTGACTGTGTTGCTTGCAGCTAAATTAGCAAAATAAGAAATAAAGCTTGTGCAAATGACAACCTTCTAATTTAAAAAGTAGCGATTTCGCCATTGTCAAAGATTTTTGTGAGCATGATTTTTTTAATTGCCATTTCCTCCGACTAAATAAGAACTACAAATGGGTAAGTGATTCTGCTCTATTTTTAGAGCAGTTTTTATGGTTAGTTAATACTTTGACATTGGCAGTGTAGACATCAAATTCATTTTTGACACAAATTTCGGGAAGTGAGAATTTAACATGGCGATTGCGTTGTTTTAAGGTAGAACTTCACAGTTTTTTTTTGACGACAGATCTTTTTGAATTACATCTTACTATACAATGTACGAAGTTTGACCTGCTGATTCAATTTTTGACATTCCTTTTTCTGTAAAAAAATGTTATCGTCCACAATCATCAAATAACATCAATAAAATACATGTCAAAAATACAAAACATTAATAAAGTTTATTACCAAAAATATTCTATTTTTTTTATTTTCTATTTAGCGTATATTAAATAATAAAACAGTTTTTTTTAATTAAAAAGCTAAAAATTAAAAAAAAAAATTTTTTCGGCGTTAAAAATATTGTTAAATGATAAACCCCATGGATTCGAGGATCCGCGCCTGACGTACTAACCACTCGGCTACTGGGTCAGCTGGGAGCTTTAATTAAAAGCAACTTTTAAAGGAATGGTTTAAAATGTAGTTTCTCAGTGTCAATTAAAAAAATTAAACGAAAATTAAAACTTTAATTTAATTTAATTCTAGCAAAAGACGAAACAAAGTTTCGAAAAAAAGTCTTATATTAAATGGAATAGTATAAAGCTACATAAGTCTAAAAACTAAATGCCAGAAAAGACTGAAACAAGTCTCTTTAAAACCTGTAAATTAATAATAGATTTTGTGAAATTTTCAGAAAAACAAAACCGAATAAAAACAATACGTGTAAAAGCTTTAGTTTGCGTTTTTTAACCATTAATAAAACTTAATTCACATAAATTTCTCTCAAAGTGGATTAACTTTTTACATGAGTTAACCAGCTGTAAATACCACAGTATTAGTTAAGTCACACGTCGTCAAAACGATACAAAAAAAGTATAACGCAAGCGTCACAGTAACCATGAAAAATTTCTGTCAAAATAAGTTATCGCATTGCGCATTAAATTTTGTAATTTATCATTATTTTCATATAAAGCAAAACATACCGCCATATTAACAGCTTTTTAAAATCAAATATCAAGTTTTAAGTCCGAAAAACATTGAAAAATTCAGATTTAATATAAGGCGACTTTTAATTTAACAAATACATTGACAGCTAATTTGTTTTATGTAATAAATAGAAACATTAAAGAAAAAGTCGCCTTATATTAAATCTGAATTTTTCAATGTTTTTCGGACTTAAAACTTGATATTTGATTTTAAAAAGCTGTTAATATGGCGGTATGTTTTGCTTTATATGAAAATAATGATAAATTACAAAATTTAATGCGCAATGCGATAACTTATTTTGACAGAAATTTTTCATGGTTACTGTGACGCTTGCGTTATACTTTTTTTGTATCGTTTTGACGACGTGTGACTTAACTAATACTGTGGTTTTTACAGCTGTTTAACTCATGTAAAAGTTAATCCACTTTGAGAGAAATTTATGTGAATTAAGTTTTATTAATGGTTAAAAAACGCAAACTAAAGCTTTTACACGTATTGTTTTTATTGGGTTTTGTTTTTCTGAAAATTTCACAAAATTGATATTAATTTACAGGTTTTAAAGGGACTTGTTTCAGTTTTTTCTGGCATTTAGTTTTTAGACTTTAGTAGCTTTATACTATTCCATTTAATATAAGACTTTTTTTTCGAAACTTTGTTTCGTCTTTTGCTAGAATTTCCGCCTTTTAATGCATTGAATTTAATGTCATTTATTAAAGATATAAAACATTAAAAAATTTACTCATTTTAAAAGAAACGTCATGGTCTCCTCATGATATGAATACAATTATTTTCATATCCAAAACTTCAATGTAATTTTAAGCAGTATACTATATAAAAGTTAAGTCTGGGTAACTCCGTAAAATTGTATGGAACCTGAAAGAACCATATAAAATAATGTGTTTTTCTTCTGTTTAAATTTTTTTAGTTAGACCTGATTTAACCACTTTAATTTTTTACTTTTTTACTTTAATTTTTTACCTCTTTAGTTCTACTTTTTTGGAAATTAGCTTTATTTGGACTTTTGTTTTGTGCTTGATTTTTCTCGATTGATGGTTTATTTTTAAACAACAAAACCACAAAATTGTAAATGGTTTTTCCAGGTTCCATACAATTTTACGAGGTTACCCAGACCAGTCTTTTCTCGCATTAAATTTTTGGAGTGATTGTAGCATCACAGTATTCACATAAAAAAGAGTTTTTTTCTGTTTCGATTTTGATAAATTTCCGTCTATTGAAACGTTGTATCCCGCAGCGCTCGCACGTCACCCAAGATTTATTTCATTTTATTTTTTTAAAATATTTTTATTGTTGCCATATGGCTGCGAATTAGTGGTAAGGATATTATTTCGCTCTTCCCGTTGAAAATTAGTAATTTTTATAAAAAGGTAAGGAATTATAACTTAAACCAAAAAAATAACCACAAAAGAATGTGTATTACTAAATGAAGTTACTTAATATGTAATTCAGTAAGGAAAAAAAGTGTCACACAAGTACCCCAGTACCTAATGCGTAACTTAGAAAAAAACTGGTCGTTTTTCACATGAACAGAGGTTTAACTACGGGCAAGGTGGGGTGGGGAAATTGTATGGAACCTGGAAAAACCATTTACAATGGTGTGGATTTTGTTCGTTTAAAAATAAACCAGGAACTAGAAAAATCAAGCACAAAAGAAAAGTCCAAATAAAGCTAATTTCCAAAAAAGATGGGGAACTAAAGAGGTAAAAAATTAAAGAAAAAAAGTAAAAAATTAAAGTGGTTAAAAAAAGTGGTAAACTAACTGGTAGGTCTATTAAAAAAATTTAAACAGAAGAAAAAAACATTATTTTATATGGTTCTTTCAGGTTCCATACAATTTTACGGAGTTACCCAGACTTAACTTTTATATATAGTATACTGCTTAAAATTACATTGAAGTTTTGGATATGAAAATAATTGTATTCATATCATGAGAAGACCATGACGTTTCTTTTAAAATGAGAAAATTTTTTAATGTTTTATATCTTTAATAAATGATATTGAATTCAATGCATTAAAAGGCGGAAATTCTAGCAAAAGCCGAAACAAAGTTTGGAAAAAAAAATTCTTATATTAAATGGAATAGTATAAAGCTACATAAGTCTAAAAACTAAATGCCAGAAAAGACTGAAACAAGTCTCTTTAAAACCTGTAAATTAATAACAGATTTTGTGAAATTTTCAGAAAAACAAAACCGAATAAAAACAATACGTGTAAAAGCTTTAGTTTGCGTTTTTTTAACCATTAATAAAACTTAATTCACATAAATTTCTCTCAAAGTGGATTAACTTTTTACATGAGTTAACCAGCTGTAAATACCACAGTATTAGTTAAGTCACACGTCGTCAAAACGATACAAAAAAAGTATAACGCAAGCGTCACAGTAACCATGAAAAATTTCTGTCAAAATAAGTTATCGCATTGCGCATTAAATTTTGTAATTTATCATTATTTTCGTATAAAGCAAAACATACCGCCATATTAACAGCTTTTTAAAATCAAATATCAAGTTTTAAGTCCGAAAAACATTGAAAAATTCAGATGTAATATAAGGCGACTTTTTCTTTGATGTTTCTATTTATTACATAAAACAAATTAGCTGTCAATGTATTTGCTAAATTAAAAGTCGCCTTATATTAATATCTGAATTTTTCAATGTTATTTCGGACTTAAAAACTTGATATTTGATTTTAAAAAGCTTTTAATTATGGCGGTATGTTTTTTTGCTTTATATGAAAATAATGATAAATTACAAAATTTAATGCGCAATGCGATAACTTATTTTGACAGAAATTTTTCGTGGTTATTGTGACGCTTGCGTTATACTTTTTTTGTATCGTTTTTTGACGAGCGTGTGATTTAACTAATACTGTGGTATTTACAGCTGGTTAACTAATGTAAAAAGTTAATCCACTTTTAGAGAAATTTTATGTGAATTAAGTTTTATTAAATGGTTAAAAAACGCAAACTAAGGCTTTTACACGTATTGTTTTTATTATTCGGTTTTTATTTTTCTGAAAATTTCACAAAATCTGTTATTTAATTTACAGGTTTTAAAGAGACTTGTTTCAGTCTTTTTCTGGCATTTAGTTTTTAGAGTTATGTAGCTTTATACTATTTCATTTTAATATAAGACTTTTTTGTCGAAACTTTGTTTCATTATTTTTTTGTAAGAAATTAAATTAAATTAAAGTTTTAATTTTCGTTTAAATTTTTTTAATTGACACTGAGAAATTACATTTTAAACCATTCCTTTAAAAGTTGCTTTAGAGTAAAGCTCCCACTGACCCAGTAGCCGAGTGGTTAGTACGTCAGGCGCGGATCCTCGAATCCATGGGGTTTATAATTTAACAATATTTTTAACGCCGAAAAAATTTTTTTTTTTAATTTTTAGCTTTTTAATTAAAAAAAAAACTGTTTTATTATTTAATATACGCTAAATAGAAAATAAAAAAAAATAGAATATTTTTGGTAATAAACTTTATTAATTTTTTGTATTTTTGACATGTATTTTATTGATGTTATTTGATGATTGTGGACGATAACATTTTTTTACAGAAAAAGGAATG
The DNA here is from genome assembly GCA_030248175.1 of Microlaimidae sp. YZB2_3. Taxonomy (NCBI): domain Eukaryota; kingdom Metazoa; phylum Nematoda; class Chromadorea; order Desmodorida; family Microlaimidae; species Microlaimidae sp. YZB2_3. The sequence continues at coordinate 5,486 of JASAMX010031044.1, read as the reverse complement.
TCAAAAATTGAATCAGCAGGTCAAACTTCGTACATTGTATAGTAAAAAAGATGTAATTTAAAAAGATCTGTCGTCAAAAAAAAACTGTGAAGTTCTACCTTAAAACAACGCAATCGCCATGTTAAATTTTCACTTCCCGAAATTTGTGTTAAAAATGAATTTGATGTCTACACTGCCAATGTCAAAGTATTAACTAACCATAAAAACTGCTCTAAAAATAGAGCAGAATCACTTACCCATTTGTAGTTCTTATTTAGTCGGAGGAAATGGCAATTAAAAAAATCATGCTCACAAAAATCTTTGACATTGGCGAAATCGCTACTTTTTAAATTAGAAGGTTGTCATTTGCACAAGTTTTATTTCTTATTTTGCTAATTTAGCTGCAAGCAACACAGTCACTACGTTGAATTCTCACTTCCTGAAGTTGGAATCAAAGTCGAATTTGATGGCATCAGTGCCAATGTCAAAGTAATAATTTCATATTCTCTAAATTTTCATTGTTAATTTTAAAGTTCTCATTATTTTATAATAAGATAATTGTGTTGAGCACATGTATTCAAGTAATATTTTTTGTTGTATTTCGCTCGTCGTTTTTTTAAGCTTTTTAAGTTTTAAGAAAATAGTTAAGCTAAAAGTGAAACTTTAATTTCACTGAATTCATTACTTTTTTTTAAAGATAAGTGATTAATTTCTGTCTAAAAAAATTTTAAATGAGCAGCATCTTTTCCACAAAAAAGTGAGGTAATGATATTTTTGTGTGGGTGATTTTTTAAAATCCACTGTTTTCTCGGTTTTTAGGATTTAACATAAGGCCAATTTACAAAATTTCATTTCCAACTCTTAAAATTAGGGTTTTTAGATACCTTCGTGCAAAGTTTTTTGATACCTTTGTTCAAAGGTAATTTTTAGATACCTTCGCGCAAAGTGTCATTTTAAATCCGTTTCTTATTGACGAATCCAATTGATTTATGATAATAACCTTTTAAATTCTAAATAAACTGAAGACAAAAAAAAAACTAAAAACAAACAAACTAGAACTTCGCTTTAGCCCAATAAAACAATCAATGGTCGGTTTTTAATAAAAAAAAATGGGGTAAATTAAAAAGCTAATGCTCTGGATGCTTAGAAAATAAAGAATTAGTTTAAGTTGGTAAATTTAATTTTTTATATATACTAAAAAAAGGGTCCGCTTTGTTTCAGTCCCGCTTCGTTTCAATCCCGGGGAAAATCTCCGAGAGCTTCGTTTGAGTCCCGCTTCGTTTCAGTCCTGGCGGAAAATGTCTTGATAAACTAGTTCCTGCTACGTTGCTTCGTTTCAGTCCCCAAAAACACGCTGCGTACTACATTTCAGTCTTGGCGAAAAATCCGATCATAATCTAGTGTCACATTTCAAGTCATTTTGACGCAATATTTTGTTTTATACAAAGACCTTTGTACTACAATTTTCTAAGTTGTTATTTCTAAACTGTTATTTTTCAAGTAAATTATCGTCATAAAACTCACAAATAACATTTATCGTGGACTTTAGACCTTAATTTCCCTAAGCAACCGAAGCAAAACCTTAAAATCAAGCTAAATTTAATGTTTTGTTTGATTTTCAGGTTTTGTTGAGGTTGCTTAGGAAAACTAAGGCCTATAGTTCAGGATTCAGGTTGTTTATGAGTTTTATCATGATAATTTTTTTTAAATTTATCACTTTGTCTAAGATTTATTAAAAAAATAATTTTAATTTAATGGGTTGTTTTTGAAAAATAGCGGTTTTAAAGAATTAGTTCGTCCATGTTTATAGTAGTCCATCTTGCATTTTCTTTCTAGTGACCACTTAAATGGGTTACACTTGAAGAATGCCGATGAATGTATTTTCCGCCAGGACTGAAACGAAGCGAGACTCAAAAGAAGCGTGTCTAAAACGAAACGGGACTGAAAAGTAACAGATTCATTAAAAAAATTAAAACTAAGATAAAACTACCAAAAATAAAGTCAAATCAGTGTTTTAGGTTTCCGGACTTTACCGCAATGTGCTGTGTGGTCTGTGCGGTCACTACGATCTGGAACAAGAACACGAATTCCTCCTGCCCAACAAGCGCCGCACAAGCAACGTCCGTAAATTTGTTCGCCAATACATGAAACAAGATTCCAGCTGCTGGGTAAGCCAAGTTATAATTTTAAGGACCATCAAATCGCGAGTAGTATTCGTGATTTGTGATTATATGTTTTGGTTTGTGGAAATGAAAGTGGGAGAAGTTAAAAATTGGTGATCTTCAGGGTTATTAGAGATCAATTGTTTTCTCATGCGCTTATTGGTTGACAGTGATTCTTTAGCGACATAATACTATGGATATCTTCAACGCTGAACAACTTCCGTCCAAATGGGAGGCTTTTGACCATCGTGACAAGCCATAAATGGCAAACACTAAATTCCACCGACTCCGACTCCGCCTCAAATTTCTGCAAATTATATATTATTGTGCAGATTAGGCGGAATTAACAGAATCTCGCACAAAATAAACCAATTTAAAAGTTTTTTGAATCAATTTAGCTCTTTTTACGTGTAATTTTTTAGAAATTAATAATTTTTAACTGCATTACACTATAAAAACATTAAATTAAGTTTAAAAACCATAAAATTACCAAATTTAAAAAGGAATATAATTAATTAATCTTGAGAAACTGATTAACTTCCAATTATTGACAAACTTCCAGTCTGGTGCAAAAACATGATTGCAAAAATAAGATTCGTGATTTGATTTGTTTGATAAAGGATTTTTCATGTGAATATAGGGTTTGGTTAAGGGTTAAGATTCACGGTTTTTGGTTTTAAATTGAAACATTTGTTAAGATAAATATAAAAAATGTTTTATGTTAAAAAATTTGGCAAAAAAAATTTAAGAAAAAAAAACATTATTTTCCTAAGCCTAAGCGAAACCTACAAATCAAGATAAAAATTATAAAAAAAGCTTAAAAGCTATTAAAATTCCGAATAATTTACTGCTTAAATAAAATAATATTTATTTTATTTTTAAGGATATTATGCCGAAAATATTTTTTCGGACACCAAAAGGTTTTCAAAGTATTGTAGAAAGCTTTAAAACTTTTACTCAAAATTTGGCCAATTTCCGTGATATATTGCACGAAAATTACGTAATTTAATCAACACTCCCAAAATTTGCATAATGTTGAAAACTACGGTAAATTACGGTACATTTTGGACGGACTCGGAGTCGGTGGAATTTAGTGTTTGCCCCAATAAATACGTGTATTTTTTTTGATTAATCCATTTGCATTAGCAGTACATTAAGCAGAATTCAATTTTAAAGGCAGCCCCATTACGGAAAAAAATGAAAGTTAGGTAAAAGCTGTGTAATAAAAAACCTAACGTTTTACATAAAGATAAAACATATGTCCAAAAACAATATCAAAAAGTTTAATTTAGGATGATTTAAAGGCTTTTTTGGATTTTTTTCTGTATTTTTGGTATTTCTTCATAATAGGTATTTCTTCATAATAAATTGCTTGAAATTGAACTTTTTAGGTTTATCTTTTGGCCATTTTGGAGAAAGTATTTTTGGCGCGTAATTTCTATAACTTTTATTTCATGTTGTACAAATGTTTTATCTATTATAGTTCCCAGATGAAGAGGCAATTTGCCGAGAAAGAAGCTGTGAAGCTCGCCCAATTGAAGAAATTGATCCCCGTATGGAAGAAGAGTTAGGTAAACAATAAATAATAAATGTTATAAAAAAATACAACACCAATTAAAAACGTAAACAGTCTGCTTAGTAGATCTGGTTAAATTAGAAAACAAAATAACAAAATAAAACTATAACCAATTCATATTGCAACTACATATATAAAGCAGTTTTTTGTTTGTGGATGGATGCATTTTTGTAGAAAGACATCCATTGCCGCAACACTACAACAACGCTGCTTGACCGCTTTCAACGCTTGAAAAACGATTAAATCCCGGTTTACACTGAGGTTGCAATGCCACCGGTGGCATTGTCACCGCTAGGTTCACACTGCGGTTACATTGCCATCGCTGGAGACGCAATGCCAACATTTAGTTAACGTGTAGAGCTGAGAAAATGTCGGTAGTCAGCACTTTTTTACTTTCTGATTCTAAAGACGATAAAAAGTATTGTGGTCGCAGAAACATACATAAAATTTATTTTTTATAAAAAATCATATGTTTTTTTTAAATAATAGGTTTTGCAGTTAAACCACATTATTTTTTCATTTCTATGCAATGCACTCGTTTTCACGCGTTTTTCTGTTAAAACCGCAATATTTTTCATTGATTTTTTTTAACAATGCGCGCGTTCCCACGCGTTTTTTTTCTTATGAGAGCTGCCACCGGTGGCATTGCCAGCCACCTCAGTGTGAACACGTCCTATGTTAACGTTGAACACAACACAAGCGGTGGCAATGCCACCGCTGTTGTGTCCAACAGTGCCATTGCTACCAGTGTCATTTCCACCGGTGGCATTGGCACCTCAATGTGAACCTGGGTTAAGGGTTAGTACAATAATGTTTTAACCAAAAAAACTTTGAGATTAGAATAGGAAACTGCTCTTAACGGTTTTTTTTATCAGAATACTGTTTTTAAAGATTATAGTTTACAAAACATAAAATAAATATTCTTCGGTTTTCAGAAGAAGAAGCATTCGAAGAGGAGATGAAGCGACCCATCATGCAATCCAAAGTTATCGAACAAGGGCATCGCTACTGCTTCAGCAAAGTCGCCGTCCCCCAATGCCACGACAAAATGGCGCCCCAGTTTTTCTTCCTGCAGGATCAGAAGGTCGTCTACTCCTGCCTCGACCGCGAATCTCGCCAAGCTCAAGGTCGGTAAAAGATAATCATGTAAAATAATTCAATGAATTATTACTATTTAGATTTTGAAAAACTAAATAATTTCTAATATCTAAATTTTACTTTTAAAAAATCTATATTTAGGCTTTTCAAAATTTACTGAAAAAGTTTTGATAAGTTAATTTTCAAACAAAAACGATTATATTTTTTTATCATTCTTGACTAGTTTAAGCATAATTATTATTAGAAATTTTTAATTTTAACGTTTCCATACGTCTTTTCCAACCTTTTTACTTGCAAAATAGGAGCATATAAAATCAGGATTACCAATAAATTTGTATAAATTTAATAGTTTTTTTAATTAATGTTTTTATTGACGTTTTTATGAAGAAAAACGGCACTTCATGAAAATAATTTTATACAAAACTTTTAAAAAATCAACATATTTAGTAAGTTAGCTAAAAAGTCAACATGTCAACTTATTTATTTTTTTACACTTTTATGATGAAGATTTTTATTTACGTTCTAAAGAGAACTTTTTATTAGTATCGTTTACACCTTGTTGCCAAACCATTCATACTTTCAATGAAATGTAAATATAGTCGGTGTCAGATAATATTTTCGCCCCCCCCCCCATTATAAAATCGCCGGCCGGCGAATTCCTCATAGACGAG